>BOPN01006910.1:0-30000 GCA_017312705.2 Penaeus japonicus
ACACACACACACACACATATATATATATATATATATATATATATATATATATATATATATTTATATATGTACCTATCATCCTAAGCATGATAATGCCAATAACAGTAATATGTGTGCGTGCGAATGCATCCATACATGTGCATATCCTCCACCGAATATTTGCTTATATACAGATACAGCAATACCATTCAACAGGAACATTAAGGCCTGGCAGCTCTTGATATTTAGGTAAACACATTGCAGGAATAACACATGTCATGCAATATATAATACTGGGGGGCTTACTGTGCACTCATTAACAAAGATTCATTAGACATTTGTATTACGAAGTGTAGTAAACAAAGCCAAATGGACGGAGGATTTGGTCCTTCTGGGATATTATTATGAACTCGTGTGCTCTGTTTGTGTGTTTGTTTGTTTGTAGGGATATGTGAATGAACTTGGTGATGAATGGAGAGAGATGTTTTTTTTTAAAGATTGATTTGCTTCGTTATATAATTGCGTGTTGTTGAAAGTTTACTTGGTATTGATATTGTTGCAAGTATCGCATAAAATGATAATTTCACACTCTGAAATGTACAATGAACGTTCGCGACACTGATTATGCACCTTGCATAATCATTCTCCTCCGTGCTTTCTGATAATCCTATTCAACAAATGCAACAATAGTCATTAAGTCTACGAGGCTGATAAATAAGTAAATAGATAAAAGAAAAACCATTGATAAAGAGTACCGTTTTTTCCTATCATACTTTCTTTATTCTTTTTAGTAATCTCATAATCGACACAGATAATAGCGATTGGACCAATAATTCTAATTATTTGTAATTATGATATATGTCATAATTCTTACACGTATCATCATTATAAGTATCATCCGTATTACGATTTGTACATAGTAACAATCCCGATAAACTTGATAATTGCGATTATCGACACACCTATCACCATTTGAGGTATATATATTTCTTAAGTGTTTACATAACACACACACACACACATAAACACAAACACACACACACACAAACACACACACACAAACATACACACAAACACACACACAAACACACACACACACACACACACACACACACAAACATACACACAAACACACACACACACAAACACACACACAAACACACACACACACAAACATACACACACACACACACACACACACACACACAACACACACACACAAACACACACACAAACACACACACACACAAACACACACACACACACACACACACACAAACACACACACACACACACACATATATATATATATATATATATATATATATATACATATATACATATATATATTTTTTATATATATATATATATATATTTATATATTTATTTTATATATATATATATATACATATATACATATATATATTTTTTTTTATTATTATTATTTTTTCATTAATAACACTACCATTATGGTGAACTTACGCCACCATTTTATCATTTTATAATAATAAAAATAACATTTTATTTGGTCGCGACTGTGCTCTCAACGTACAGTCAGTCCGTTGTTCGACTGAAATACGTGAACATTTTTTAGAATATTTGATTATGGGCGCATGAATATATTGTATATTATTATATTATATAGTGAAATTAATTCTATGATGATATTTGATTATGGGCGCATGATTATCTTGTATGTTATTATATTATATAGTGAAATTAATTATATGATGATATTTGACTATGGGCGCATGATAATATTGTATATTATTATATTATATAATGAAATTAATTCTACGAGGATATTTGATTATGGGCGCATGTTTATATTGTATATTATTATATTATATAGTGAAATTAATTCTGTGTTGATATTTGATTATGGGTGCATGATTATATTGTATATTGTATTATATTATATAGTGAAATTAATTCTGTGATGATATTTGATTATGGATATATGATTTAGTAACAATTGTGTTATAAAGTCATGTTCGGTTATTTATTTTTATATGATATTATTCAACTTTACCGAGACTTTGTGTGAACTGACATGCCTCCTTTTCCGTGGTTTTTTTATTTATTTATTTATTTATTTTTTATCCTAACTTTTTTGTACTTTCTAAATGATATTCAAAGTGTATTGCGGTGAAAGATTAGATAAGAAGTGTCATATGTGTGGTATTTATTATGTTAGATACGTTATGAAAGAAATGATTTAAATCGTGTTAATTATCTTTTCATGCATTTACATTTCTCCATATGTTTGTTTACATAACATCGCTCTAGGAATATCATGTAAATCAGATAATATTGCATAACACTAGTACGGTGCAGGAAACACTCAACAGCCTAAAAAATCTTACTAGACAGCATGCAACACTGTAACCGCACGTCATACTAACTAGCGCACAGACAGGAAGAGTAGACATAATATGTGTTACTGTGATGTTTACGTAAGTTTCCCCTTTATGGCTGCTGGTTGAACAGTTCAGTAGTTAAGCCCCCATGAGCAGAAGGACGCAACTATGGTTTTGGTTAATTTTCGTGTTTGTTCAATTGCACATTACAGAGGTATTGCAACAAGCGAATAAGCTGACTGGAGTTAACTTCGCACTTATTACTAGTTGTGGTATGTTGTTATTTGTATTGCTGTCTGTGTTTATGTTTTGATTTTGTATGTGACCGTCTTTCTTTTGTTTTTGTTTCGCGGGCTCTTTAATTAATTCCTCGTCTGTTCTTTTTACAGTTTTCTCGCTCTTTTTATCTATATCTCTCAACCTTCTTCTCTTTCTCTATCTATCTCTTTTGTCTCTCCCTCTGCTAAATTTAGTCCCATATCGTCAGTCCTTAAGTTGTTTATTTGACTTTTAACCTTTAACTATGTATTAATCGTATTAAATAAGGTTTAATATTTACAGTTGTTTTGATTAATCATCTAAATAAACTAACTTTAAATACTACTACATTTTACTTTCTTTTGTTATTCTAGACTCTTGTTCTTATAAAACGAAACAATTCGGTTAGTGGTATCTGGCGTGTTATCACCGTAGGTTTTACCCGCTTAGCGATGCGATTCAGTTACTGTATGTAGTGTTTGCATAAAATGTTTGTTGCAAGGAAACAAAATAGAATGCAATTGTTTATTTACATCTTAACTTTCGCATGGATTAATCATTAATCATTAGTTAATCATCAGCCTGACCAGCTTTAGAATGTCTACGTTTGCTTATGTGTCTTGTTATATTTGTTAATTCCATACATGCATATACATACATATATATATATATATATATATATATATATATATATATATATATATATACATATATATATATATATATATATATATATATATATATATATATATATATATATGCCTGTATGTATATAAAGAAACACACACATGCATTTACTGTGCATGTACACTATACTAAGAATGCAAATCCGAAAAAAACAAACAATTCCATAGCTATTCATGTCTCAACGCGCCAATAATTATTATATGAATGTTACCAGTTTGTATTATCTAATCAAAGGCGTTTTGTGTTTGTAATAACAATTAATGTACAATATAGCATATGCTGTGTATTAGAAATATACACATTTATCAACGAGATTACATAAAAAAGTTTCTAATTACATCGACGCCTAAAAATATATTTTCGCAGAATCGTTCACGTCAGCAAGTGGTTTTGTTTACGCAGAATTTTAAATTAATCTCAAGAGAAGAGTTCACGTATCTTATTCCTTGAACTTGTCTCTATTTCTAACATCGGGTTCTCTATTACCAAATGAAAAAAAAATAGAAAGATACACGACAGTACATCAGTTAATATCAGATAATCTAAGCGACCATGATTGATGGAGAAACTTTTCTATACAAATATTTCTATCGACGCCCTGAGTCCCGAAGTTAATGGAGTACAAATATTCGATTCTTCTCTTCCTGATAGCGCGGCCTTCGTGTGTATCGGCCGCTTCTCGGAGTCGGCTAAACAGACCCGCTTGTCTCGGTGCAGTGACTGGACCCACGCGAGAGTTGCCACGCGTCGCCAGCCTCCCGGAATAACCGTTTGCATTAACAAACTACTGCATCTCCTTGGCATTAGTTGATGACTGCGCATCTAGGCAACGTTGGATGAGAAAGCTGATGGAAATACGTAAAAGAAGCAAGCATAGCGGCGTGTTGGTGTGGCGATTGAGGGAAGTGAGGGAGGGAAGAGTGTGTGTGTGCGTGTGTGTAAAGGGAGTTGGGGTCGCGGTCCATGCTCCAGGAGGCTTCCAGTTTGGAGTGAGACAGTGAAGGGGACGGGTGTGTTTGCGGCGGGCGTGCACCTTACATGATGCCCGTGCCAGTACCTCCTGGCCACGCCCGATACAGAGTGCCATGTCTTGTTGTTACAGTATTTCACCTTCTGATCAGTGATTTAATTGCCCGAGTGTGGTGAATACGCAGTGTGAGTGAGTGAATTAATTCAGTGAATTAGTGATAGTTTTTGTGCAAGCATGAGGAGGAGGGAGAGCTTACTGTTGTTGTTGGTGGCGGTAGTGCCAGCGTGGAGCTTCGTGGTCAAGGTGCCCGACACGACGCCCGTGGGACGCCAGGTGTTCAACCTGGGCATGGACGGACCCGACAGGTACAAGCTGGACCCGCGCCGCACCGCCAGCTACGTCCACCGCCTGTTCCACGTGGACCTCCACACGGGGGCGGTGACTGTCAAGCGGCGCCTCGACTGTTCGGGCACCTATTACACCAACCCCGTTACCATGTGGGTGGAGGCGTGGGCAGAGCGGCACGGGGCGCCCATGGACTATGCCGCCGTGCCCCTGCGCCTGCTGGTGACGGGCGAGGCGTGCCGACACCATGCCGCCGTCATGGAGCGAGAGGTTTCGTCATGGGTGGACACGGCGTCGCTCTCGATGCCCCTGCCCGACCCCAACCCTTCCGACCCCGACCAACTATGCCTGAGGAGGTCGCAGGTGGTGCTGCGCGTGCCCTCGCTGCTGCCGCGCTCCCTGCACGAGTGCAAGAACGAGCTGGGCTCGGTGTCCGACCACCGCCTGACCATCGAGCCGCACGGGGGCGACCTGGTCAGCCTCTTCGACACGTGCCTGACGGGCGTGACCACCGCCAGGATCGGCATGCACCTGACGTGCCCCGGCCTGGCTGCGCCCTACAGCCACGACCTCAAGCTGGTCCTGCACAGCGCGTCGGCGTCCGAGGAGGAAGGCCACATCCGCCGCATCCGCCGCCAGATGCAGTCGGCGTCGCTGTACTTCGTGCGCGCCCTGGAGGTGGCGCACGTGGTGGAGGAGGGCGACAAGGGCCTCGCCGTCGCCACCGTCACGGCGACCGACCCCGAGAACGCGCCGCTCACCTACTCCATCGAGGCGCTGCGGGACGCGCGCTCGCAGCGGATGTTCGAGATCAACCCCACGTCCGGCCTCGTCACCTCCGTCGTCAAGCTGGACCGCGAGGAGCTCGGCGTCCACTACTTCCGCGTCAAGGCCGAGGACAAGGCGTCGTCGCCGCCGCGCTCCGCCACCACCACGCTGCAGATCAACGTGGACGACGCCAACGACCACTCGCCCATGTTCGAGCGCGAGAAGTACGAGACGTGGACCGTGCGCGAGTCGACGAGCGTGGGCTCCACCATCCTGACCGTCCGCGCCACCGACGAGGACGAGGGCCCCAACGCCGACCTCAGGTACACCATCCTCAACCCCACGGGGCCCAACGAGGTCTTCCGGCTCGACCCCAAGTCCGGCGAGCTGACCACTCGGCTGCCGCTGGACCGCGAGCAGCACTCGCGCTACACGCTCACCATCCAGGCGGAGGACCAGGGCCCGGCGCAGAACCGGCTCACGGCCACGACGGAGATCTCGGTCTCCGTCGTCGACGAGAACGACAACTACCCGCAGTTCAGCGAGCGGACCTACACCGTCGAGGTGCCCGAGAACATCAGCGCCTCGACGTCGCCGGTCATCGTGGACATCCGGGCCACCGACCAGGACAGCGGCAAGAACGGCCAGGTGCGCTACGCCATCATCGGCGGCAACACGGCCGGGCACTTCACCGTGGACGGCTTGACGGGGCAGGTACGCGTGTCCGCGCCGCTCGACCACGAAACGAACCGACATTACCGACTAGTCGTCCGCGCGCAGGATGGTGGTTCGCCGCCGCGGTCCAACACGACGCAGCTCCTGGTCAACGTCCGTGACGTGAACGACAACGCCCCCAGATTCTACACGCCGCTCTTCCAGGAGACCGTGCAGGAGAACGTGCCCGTCGGCTACTCCATCGTGCGCGTCCAGGCCTTCGACAACGACGCCGGCGACAACGCCCTCCTCACCTACAGCATCGAGGGAGGCGGCGAGAATCTGCCTGTCGAGGTGGAGGAGACCACGGGCTGGGTTCTGACGCAGCGGGACCTCGACCGCGAGGAGAACCACCACTACACCTTCACCGTGGTCGCCAGGGATCACGGCGACCCCCCGCAGTCCGCCTCCGCCACCGTCGTCCTCCAGATCCAGGACCAGAACGACAACGACCCGGTTTTCGAGCCCAAGAACTACGAGGTGGCGGTGAGTGAGAGCGACTACCCGGGGACGCCCGTGGTCACCGTCACGGCCACCGACAGGGACGAGAACCCCCGCCTGCACTACGCCATCACGTCGGGCAACGATCGCGGCCGCTTCTCCATCACGGCTCAGAACGGCCGAGGCCTCGTCTCGCTGGCGCAGCCGCTCGACTACAAGCAGGAGAGGAGCTACATCCTCACCCTGACTGCTACGGACGCCGGAGGACGCTACGACACAGCCACCATTTACATCAACGTGAGCGACGCCAACACCTTCCCGCCGCAGTTCGAGAACACGCCCTATTCCGCCACCATCTTCGAAGACGCTCCCGAGGGCAGCACGGTCATCATGGTGGCGGCTTCTGACGGAGACACGGGCGAGAATGCCCGCATCACGTACTCGCTGAGCGGGGAGGCCGTGCCCGAATTCGTGATCCACCCGAGCACGGGCGCCATCACCACCACGATGCCGCTGGACCGCGAGGCGCAGGGCGGCTACCTCCTGACCGTCACGGCGCGCGATAACGGCACGCCCTCGCTCTCCGACACGACCGACGTCGAGATCACGGTCGTCGACGTGAACGACAACGCCCCGGTCTTCAGCAACCCTACCTACCGCGCCTCCATCCAAGAGGACGCGTCGGCCGGCGCCTCCGTCGTGCAGATCAAGGCCAGCGACGCCGACGCGGGGCTCAACGGCAGGGTCAGGTACTCCTTCGACGGCGGCAACGACGGCAGCGGCGCCTTCTCGCTCGACCCGACGTCGGGCGTGGTGAGGACCGCGCGCGTGCTCGACCGGGAGACGGTGTCCGAGTACAACCTGGTGGCCCTGGCGGTGGACCGAGGCGCGCCCGAGCGGTCCTCGTCGGTGACGGTCGTGGTCGACGTCGAGGACATCAACGACAACCCCCCCCTGTTCGACACCGACCGCATCCAGCTCTACATCGCCGAGAACTCGCCCATCGGCTCGACGGTGGGCGAGGTGCGAGCCAAGGACCCCGACGCGGGCGCGAACGCCTTCATCCAGTACAGCATCATCGGCGGGCCCGACGCCCAGAACTTCACCATGGTGGCGCACCCCGCCGAGGGCCGCGCCGAGCTCGTGACCCGCGTGGAGCTCGACTACGAGTCCCCGAAGAAGAAGTACCAGCTGAACGTGCGCGCGACGTCCGCCCCGCTGCGCTCGGACATCCCCGTCACCATCCACGTCGTCGACACGAACGACAACGCGCCGGTCCTCTCCGACTTCCGCGTCATCTTCAACAACTTCAAGAACCACTTCCCCGTCGGCCCCGTCGGCCGCGTGCCCGCCATGGACGCCGACGTCATGGACCAGGTAAGCCGACGTCGTAGGTGGTATGAAGACATCAGGCTGGCGGGAGATAATTACTGCCTTCTTAGCGGCCCTCCCTTCACCCCGCCTGCAGTACCCCCCCCCCCCCCCCCCCCTCCCATCCCCTCCCCTCCCCCCATCACTTACCTTTCCGTACCCTTGTCCTGCCGCACACATTACCTTATGCTAATTTCAGCTTTAAATACGGCTGCGAGTAAGACATGATTTGATTACCTGTTGTTAGGTTTTAACTGTTGTGAAATACGCGACGGGAGTCCATGAGAGATCTCTATTCTCATATGAAAGCGAAATTGCGAAAGTTTATCTGTTGATAAAAAAAAAATATATATACTCGATCTTCACAATGATTATATTATTTTTCACCAAAAATATTGCTTATTCCCTCCCTATATAGCTAGTTCAGGAAACAAGTCATATAAAATCCCAGACTTTGGCAAGAACACCGGTATTATCCCTCGTGTTACAGCCTGGTCAGTGTGCTTGCTTATCCAAATTTACAACTCATCCTCTTACTATTCCCTCCCTTCCCCCCTTCCCCTTCCCCTTCTCCTTCTCCTCCTTCTCCTTCTCCTTCCCCTTCCCCTTCCCCTTTCCCTTTCCCTTTCCCTTTCCCCTTCCCCTTCCCCTTCCCCTTCCCCTTCCCCTTCCCCTTCCCCTTCCCCTTCCCCTTCCCCTTCCCCTTCCCCTTCCGATTCCCCTTCCCCTTCCCCTTCTCCTTCTTCTTCTTCTTCTTCTTCTTCTTCTTCTTCTTCTTCTTCTTCTTCTTCTCCATCTCCTTCTCCTTCCCTTCCCCCTTCCCCCTTCCCCCTTCCCCCTTCCCCTTCCCCTTCCCCTCCCCCTCCCCCTCCCCCTCCCTCCCCCCTCCTCCCTCACAGAAGACTCGCAAATATAGTAATTCAGAAAACCCATCGTCAAGGAGCCAACGCCTATCCTCAAGGACCTCTTTTTTTCTCTCTTTCTACCTTCCTTCGCCTCCTCCTTTCCCACGTCTTGCCGTTCCGTTGCCCTCACGTAGGGAGAGATCCTCCGCGCCGGAAGTAGATTTTGATCGCCTGTCCATCTCCACCAAGCCCCCCCCTCCTCTCCCTCCCCCCTCCTCTCCTTCCCCCCCCTCCTCTCCTTCCCCCCCCTCCCCTTCTTCCTTCTCTCCCCCTTCCTCTCCCCCGAAGCCAAGAATCGGTTCCGAGTTACGGCAGGTATTGTCCTAGTATCCTATGCACTCGAGTCCTTTATCTCCCCCCCCCCCCCCCTCCCCCGGCCGGCCCACCCACCCATCGAAGCCCCGTCTATTGTGAGAAATCCATCGACGAAAATCGCGACCGACAATGGCTTCCCCCGCCCTCGCTTCCTCCTCCGAGAACCACCAAAGTGAAGACATTTTGCGAACAATGGTCAGCGGGGTCTGGCAGAGGCCGAATTAATGTTTCCCCGCGACCCTTGGCGTAACTAAACGTCCCTACCTACGGTTGAATAACGTCTTCTCTTCTTCCACTCCTTGTACCTGCCGCCGGGGGCCAGCAACACCAACCTCCATGTCTCCCCCTCCTCCCCTCCCTCCCTCCCTACCTCCTTCCCTCCTTCCTCTCCTCTCTCCTTCCCTGTTGCTATTTTTTGATATCGGGTTGACTCTTCCTACAGAAGGTAAAGGACAGCAGGATATTTTGGCGAGAGCTTCCGCCATCCTAGGATCTATCTTGAGCTCCCCGTCCGTCGGAACAAACGGCTTAGAGATTAGATAAAGAGAGGCGTACGTGTTATGCGATAAAGCGAGGTAGCGTGTGTGGGCTGAGGTGCGCTGGCCCACCACGGCGGTTGTGACGGGGGTGGCCCACGCTCATGGTGACGCGACGACTAGTAACCCACCCACCCTCCCTCCGGGCTCCTCCGGGCGGGCCATATAACCCTACAGCCTCGCCTTGCACTTCGAATGCAAAGGCGCGCGTCTCTCGGAAGGACGGGAAGGACGGTCCGGTCCGCCGCCCCCGAGTCGTTTCAGCGACGGTACCTTAATTAGAATGTAGAAGCGCAGATTCTGAACTTAAATCTCTCGGATCGCCGACCTTGTATAGGCCCTTCTGGACTGCCCAAGGTGTCATAGCCGGTTGGGGCGGATGTCTCAATTTGACGGGAGTGAAAAGAAACGGGTCGGGGAAGGGTGAGGGAAGGAGGGAAGGAGGGTGAGGGAGAGAGGGAAGGAGGGAGAGGGAGAGGGAGAGATGGGTGGAGGGAGAGAGGGAAGGAAGGAGAAGGAGAGATGGATGGAGGGAGAGAGTGAAGGAGGGAGAGGGAGAGAGGAAGGATGGAGAGGAAGGAGGGAGAGGGAGAGATGGATGGAGGGAGATAGAGAAGGGGAGAGGGAGAGGGAGAGGGAGAGGAGGGAGAGGGTGAAATGGATGGAGGGAGAGGGTAAGAGGGAAAGGGAGATAGAGAAGGAGAGAGAGGGA
Source organism: Penaeus japonicus (assembly GCA_017312705.2). Classification (NCBI taxonomy): domain Eukaryota; kingdom Metazoa; phylum Arthropoda; class Malacostraca; order Decapoda; family Penaeidae; genus Penaeus; species Penaeus japonicus. The sequence continues at coordinate 10,362 of BOPN01006910.1, forward strand.
GGGGGAAGGACGGAGCAACAGAGAGGGAAAGAAGGAGAGGGAGAAGGAAGAAAAGTGAGAAATTAATAAAGGGAGAGATGGAAAGAGGGAGAAGGAGATATATATATGAAGAAAGAAATAATAATACGTACAATGATTACATGATTTTATCTTTATATCTATTTATCTATTCATCTTATTTTTCCTAGTAAGCAGTCGGTCCAGGTTTGAAGTCAAGTTCGCCGTCGTTAGGCTTACGGCGCCCCCCCCCCTGCCCCCAAGCCTCGATGACTTTACAGCCCCTTGTCCCCTTTGGCGACGTCATCCGAGCGACCTTACGGGAATGGTGACGTCAGCTTTAACTCGCAAGGCAACTTAACTGAGCTCGCACTGTAGCTTTACTGAATTCGCGATCTAACTTTACGATTTACTATTGAATTTACTATTTGACTTAACTGAACTCAGAGTCTCATTGAACTAATATGAATTTTAACTTAACTAAACTTCAAAATTTAACTTTACTGGATTCACAAATTAATTTTACTGAATACACAACTTAACTTTACTGAAATCACTATTTAACTTTACTGAATTCACAAATTAACTTTACTGAGTTCACGATTTAACTTTACTGAATTTACAATTTCACTTAACTGAACTTAAGCGAACTCACAATGAAGTCAAACAGACTCACTCTTACTTCCCACTCTTTAAGTTAATCAAACTTAACTTATCCAACGCACAATTAAACAAAAAACAAAATGATACAAATATTCCGTTACCGTTCCGTAATCTACCTTCCGGTCCCAAGAAGAAGACGCAAGACACGAGAAATAGAAAGAGAGAATGAAAGATACAAAGATGGGGAGGGGAAGGGAGGGAGGAAGGGAGGGAGGGAGAAAGTCGGGGGGTAAAGCTGCATAACCGAACAGCCTTCAAAGAAAGACCGAGAGGTTAAATACGCCAGTCGGCAAACAAGACACCGCATGGTCAGCGAACCTCAGTGCACAGACGAAAATGCAAACAAGGTGTACATACCAGATGGGAAAGGCGGAGGGAGTGGGGGGTGGAGTGGGGGGGGTGTAGCAGGATGGGGGATGGAGGATGGGGTGGGGGAGGGAGGGTGTAGGGGGGTAGCAGGATGGGGTTGGGGAGGGGAGGTAGGAGGGAAGATAGTGGGGTTGAGGTGGAGAGAGGGAGGGAGGGAGGAAGGGAGGTAGATAGGTAGGTAGGTAGGGAGGGAGGGAGGTAGGGATGAACCAGCGGTTAAGGCCGGGGACAGTAGGTTTAAGCACCTGTATCTATTGACTTCAGGGACAGGGGCGAAGGCTTTAAACACCTGTCTCTGTCTGTCTTCAGTTAAGCGTTTAGGGGACAAGTCCGATTTAGGAAAACGGCCAGGAAGGAGTCCCTCTAAATAGTGGACAGACTTCAGGGAAAGAGACAGAATCAGGGCTAGGTGACGTGCGCCAGGGATAGGAGTTCGTGACAGGGACAGGAGTTCTAAGCAAGGGCCTCAACAACCTCCAAAGCCAAGGGACAAATCTAGGGACGTCTGTGTCTTCAGGATGTCTTCACAGTCTTCAAGAAAGTGATTAGGAAAAAAACAGGGATCTTCGAGGGAGATTCCAGGGTGGTCAGACAGAGAGAGAGAGAGAGAGAGAGAGAGCGAGAGAGAGAGAGAGAGAGAGAGAGAGAGAGAGAGAGAGAGAGAGAGAGAGAGAGAGAGAGAGAGAGAGAGAGAGAGAGAGAGAGAGAGAGAGAGAGAGAGAGAGCGAGAGAGAGAGAGAGAGAGAGAGAAAGAAAGAAAGAGAGAGAGAGAGAGAGAAAGAAAGAAAGAAAGAAAGAGAAAGTCAAAAGCGATCGGTCGGTACTGGATAATCCTCTTCGGATGAATATGCAAATTATCTCCCTATGCAAATTAGTCCCTTTTTCTCTCCTCTCCCCGAAGCCTATTGCTATTTCCGGCGGCGGATGGGCACCGTGAAGGAGATCGGGCAGGAAACGCGTCCTTCAAGAGATGGCGGACGCGGCTAAAGGGACTGTGGGGGGGAGGGGGAAGGATGGGGGGGAAGGGGGGAGGGGGGAGGAGATGAGGTTAAGATAGAAGGGTTCCTTTTGTTGAGTTGGTTGGGGGTGGGGGGGTTTGGGGGGTGGCGGGGAGAAGGGGGGAGGGGGGGCGGGGAGGGACAGAGGTAGTTAAGGAGGAGGGATGAGAGAGAGAGAGCGAAAGAAGGTAAGAAGGAAGAAAGAAAAAGAAACGAAAGAACGAAAAGAAAATAAATAAAGAAAGAAAGGACGAAAATAAAAAGTTTAAAACGAAGAGAGTGCGATAAAGTTAAATAAAACAAACAAATACGAGAATCTAAACAGAAACAAAATTAAAAGTACCTCATAAAAGAAAGCTAAAAAATATATATATATATATCAATCATAAGAAACCACAACGACAGAGTGAAAAAGGATCATGAAAAAAAAATCACCTCTCGAAGTCCCGACACAGATCGATCAACAATGAAGCGATTCGCACGAAGAATGAAGGAAGAAGGATAAATGATGAAGTATAAAGGATAAAGGATGAAGGATGAAAGACGAAGGATAAAGGATGAAGGACGAAGGACCAAGAAGGACGTCTTGGCGAAGGAGGCAGGGGGCGCATCACTCGCACGAAGGATAAATGATGAAGGATAAAGGATGAAAGACGAAGGATGAAGGATGAAGCGATTCGCACGAAGGATGAAGGATGAAGGACCAAGTAGGACGTCTTGGCGAAGGAGGCGCATCACTCGCACGAAGGGACGAAGGGACGCAGGATGGGGATTGGTTCTCTGAAGAGTCTCTGTGAAGGCTGTTGAAGGCAGAGATAGATAGATTGGTTGATTTATAGATAGGCGGTAAACGGAGAGATATCTTTTAGTTTCCGGATAGACTGAAGGATAGATAATGATTGATTTGCGTATAGATATATGGATAGAAAGACAAATAGATAACCCCCTCCCCGACAGATACGCGCGCGGCGCGCGCACAGACACACACACACACACACACACACACACACACACACACACACACACACACACACACACACACACACACACACACACACACACACACACACATATATATATATATATATGTATATATGTGTGTGTATGTGTGTGTGTGTGTGTGTGTGTGTGTGTATGTGTGTGTGTGTATAAATTAGCTAATTTATAAAGAGCTAATTCACAAGAGAAAACTTATAGCTTCAGCATTCACCTCGAAGTAGACTTAGACAAAAGAAAACCAAAGACAGCACATCCAACTCATAATTTCTTATCACGTTGAAATTCTATCTCTCACCCTCTCTATTTCTCTCCCTCCCTCCTGCACTCCCTTCTCTCCCTCTCTCCTTCACTCCCGTCCCCCCACTCTCTTTCTCTGTCCTCCTCTTTACTTCCCTCCCTCCCTCCCTCCCTCTCTCCCTCCCACCCTCCCATCCTCCCTCCCTCCCTCCCTCCCATCTCCCTCCCTCCCTCTTCCCTCCCTCCCTCCCACCCTCCCTCCCATCCTCCCATCCTCCCTCCCTCCTTCCCTCCCATCCTCCCTCCCCCCCTCTCTCCTCTCCTTCTCCCTCCTTTTTTTCTCCGAAAGTGAGCTTAAGCGACCAGAATAAATATCCAATTTCACCGACGTGTTAAATATACGAACAAGACGAGTGTTGGGTTGAGCAGGCAAGGAGCGAAAGGAGGAGCCAGAGGATAGCCGAGAGGGAAAGGGAGGAAGAGGAAGGGAGAGGACAGAGAGGAAAGGATAAGAGGAGGGAAGAGAAGGAAAATATAGTAGAAAGGATAGGGTGGAAGATATGGGGAGAGGGAAAGGGAGGAAGAGGAAGGGAGAGGAAAGAGAGGAAAGGATAAGAGGAGGGAAGAGAAGGAAAATATAGTAGAAAGGATAGGGTGGGAGATATGGGGAGAGGGAAAGGGAGGAAGAGGAAGGGAGAGGAAAGAGAGGAAAGGATAAGAGGAGGGAAGAGAAGGAATATTGAATTGAAAGGAGGTAGTGAGATATGATGAGAATTTTGAAACAGAAAAAGCGCGGGGAAAGAGAGAGAGAGAGAGAGAGAGAGAGAGAGAGAGAGAGAGAGAGAGAGAGAGAGAAAGAAAGAAAGAAAGAAAGAAAGAAAGAAAAAAAAAGAAAGATAGAAAACGAAAAATGAAAAGTAAACGAAAAGAAGAGACGAGCGAAGAAAATAGAAGAATGAAAAAGGGGAAGGGAGAAAAAAATGAAGAAACCAAAATGAAAGGAAGAGGAAAAAGAATGGGAGGAGAGGAGAAAGAAAAGAAGAAAAAGAAGAAAAGAGAGATAGAGAAAAGAAGGGAAAGGAAAAATAAATACAGATAAAACAAATATCAATAGAAAGGAATAGATAAAGAGAGGAAAGAAAATAAAGAAAAAAAGGATAACAAAAGGGAAAGGAGGAATGAAAGGGAGAGAGAGAGAGAGAGAAGAGGACGGGAGGAGGCGGGGAGGAGGAGGAGGGAGTGGGGGTGTGACCTCCCAACCAAAGGACCTAATTTCCTTAATCTTAAGCATCTGACAAGTGACCAATTGAGAGAGAGGGGAAGGGGGAGGGAGGGGGGTGAGTTGGAGGGTAAAGGAAGGGAAGGCCGCCCACATCCACCCTCAGGAAGATCGTCACGCCCCTGGGAGCGTCAGGCGAGGGCGTGTGAGTGAAATCTTAAACCGCGTACCACTCTTATGAACAAGAGGGGGGTGGGGTGGGGGTAGAGAGGGAGGAAGGAGGGGAAGGGGAAGGGGGATAGTAGGAGGGTGGTAGGGTGTGGAGGGGGAGGGGGGGAGAATAGAAGGGGGGAAGGGGGGAAGAGGTAGACGGTGAGGAGCGTAAGTGAGGAAGAGTTAGGGATGGGGAGAGGGAGGGACGATAGAGGTAGGGAGGGGGGAAGGAGGGACGAGGGGGAGAGGGTGGGACGAGGGGGGAGGGGGAAGGACGACGGTCTGATAGAGGTAGATGGGGGGAGTGGGGGGGGGGGGGGGGGCGTAGGAAGTGGAAGGAAGGATCGAGTTACTCGTCGTCCATCCTTTCTTCGTTAGAGAGGAAGGAAGGAAATGGAACGAGGGGAGAGAGAAAGAGAGGGAGGGAGAGAGAGAGAGAGAGAGAGAGAGAGAGAGAGAGAGAGAGAGAGAGAGAGAGAGAGAGAGAGAGAGAGAAAGAGAGAGAGAGAAGAGAGAGAGATAGAGAGAGAGAGAGAGAGAGATATTAAAAGATATCCATAAAGAAAAAAATAAAAAAAGAGAAAGAAAGAAAAAAACAAGAGAAGAAGAAGGACAGACGATAATAATAATAAAAAATAAAAAAAACGCAAAAATAAACGGAATGTAAACTAGCCAGGTGAGGGAGAGCAAGATGAAAGAGAGAGAGAGAGAGAGAGAGAGAGAGAGAGAGAGAGAGAGAGAGAGAGAGAGAGAGAGAGAGAGAAAGGAGAGAAAAAGTAGAAAGGAGAGAAAGAGCAATAGAGAATGAAAGGCGGCGAGGCAGGGCTGATACGCCAATGAATAGAGAGGAATGACGGGGACAGAAAGAGAGTGATGAAGAGAGAACTGGGGGAGATGAAAAGATGATGAATAGATAGCATACGGAAGAAGAGTGATGAATGATGGGAATTGTTGTAAGATTGGAGAAGAAAATGATGTGGACGGGATAGAATTTAGGAATAGGATTAATTGAACAAAACGGGATTAAGAATAAAGAATTAAGAGTTAAGAATTAAGAATAAGAATTAAGAATAGATTAAGAATTAAGAATTAATTTGAACGTAGAAGTTTGGAAAAAAAAAGAAAAAAAAAGAAACATCTATAGAATAAGAAGTGAAATAAAATATATATATGAAATAAGACACGATAAAATTTAAATAGAAATAGGAATAAAAAAAGTCAAGAACGAAATTAAGTGGGAGATTAAAAAAAAAAAAAATTTTTTTATAAATATTACATGCAAAAACGCCTCCGACTTGATAAAGCGTGGAACTTTTGGTCGTTTATGTGATATATGGTTAAAAAAGGGAGGGAGGGAGGGAGGGAGGGAGGGGGGGAGGGGGGGGATATAGGGACTTATGGATGGTCTTGATTAAAAGTACATAAGAAAGAGGGAAGAGAGAGGGTGGGGGAGGAAGATAGGGGGAAGAGGAGAAGAGAGGAAGAGAGATTAGGGGGATGGGAGAGGGAGATGGGGATGATAGAGAGTGGACTTGGTGGAAATAGACATGTATATTTATTTGTACGCTCATGCATATACGTACATACACGAAGAGAGAGAGAGAGAGAGAGAGAGAGAGAAAGAAAGAAAGAGAAGAGAGAGAGAGAAAAAGAGAAAGAGAGAGAGAAAGAGAGAGAGAAAGAGAAAGAGAGAGAGAGAGAGAGAGAGAGAGAGAGAGAGAGAGAGAGAGAGAGAGAGAGAGAGAGAGAGAGAGAGAGAGAGAGAGAGAGAGAGAGAGAGAGAGAGAGAACGAAAGAAAGAGAAAGAGAAAGAGGAAGAGAAAGAGAGAGAAAGAAAAAGAGAAAGAGAGAGAAAGAGAAAGAGAGAGAGCGAAAGAAAGAAAGAAAGAAAGAAAAAGAAAGAACCCCCCCCCCCAAAAAAAAAAAAAAAAAAAAGTTACACAACATAAGCAAAGACAACCAGCCATCGAACGGATATTAAAATAAAAATGAGAGAGAGAGAGAGAAAAAAAAATAATATCCGGCCAATATTTTGCAACGTGATTCTTGAGTTTCAAATTAGAGAGGAAATGACAAGAAGCCCGCGTATGGTGACGGAGATTCCGGTGCTGCGAGATGGGCGGAGGGGGAAATGAGAGATGGGGGGAGGAGGGGGATGGGGGATGGGGGGGGGATGGGGATGGGGAGGGGGGAAGAGAGGGAGAGGGGGGAGGGGGAGAAGTGGAGGGGGGTGAGAGGGAAGAGGAGGATGGGGGAGAGGAGGGAGGGGGATGGGGGATGGGGTGAGGGGGTTGAGAGGGAAATGAGAGATGGGGGAGAGGGGGAAAGTGGAAGGGGAGGGGAGGAGAGAGGGGAGGGGAGAGGAGGAGGGGTGAGGAGGGTAATGAGAGATGGGGGAGGAGGGGGAGGGGGAGGGGAGGAGAGAGGGAGAGGGGGGGAGAGGGAAATGAGAGATGGGGGGAGGAGGGAGAGGAGGATGGGGGAGGAGAGAGGGGGGTGAGAAGAAGAGGAAAGGGAAAGTGGAAGGGGAGGGGTGGTGAGGAGGTGAAGGGGGGAGATAGATAGAGAGAGAGGGGGAAATGGCAGGTTGACGGGAGGGGGGGAGGAAGGGACGGAGGGAGAGAGGGAGGGAGACCTTAATGGATGGATATCATATTGTTATATTAGTCGTCCTGTTAGTTTGCTGATCGTTATCGAAGCGACGTCGTCTGTGGCGGGGGTGACGCCCCTCTTGCGGCTACTCTGAAAGACTACTTTGACGACTTACTTTGAGGTGTTACTTTGAGAGACCATTTTGAAGAGTTACTTTGAGAGACTACTTTGAGGTGTTACTTTGAAAGACTACTTTGAAGAGTTACTTTGAAAGGCTACTTTGAAGTGTTACTTTGAAAGACTACTTTGAAGAGTTACTTTGAAAGGGTACTTTGAAGTGTTACTTTGAAAGACTACTTTGAAGAGTTACTTTGAAAGGCTACTTTGAAGTGTTACTTTGAAAGACTACTTTGAAAGGCTACTTTGAAGTGTTACTTTGAAAGACTACTTTGAAGAGTTACTTTGAAAGGCTACTTTGAAGTGTTACTTTGAAAGACTACTTTGAGGTTTTACTTTGAGGAGTTACTTTGAAAGGCTACTTTGAAGAGTTACTTTGAAAGGCTACTTTGAGGAGTTACTTTGAAAGGCTACTTTGAAGAGTTACTTTGAAAGGCTACTTTGAGGAGTTACTTTGAAAGGCTACTTTGAGGAGTTAATTTGAGAGACCACTTTGAGGAGTTACTTTGAAAGGCTACTTTGAAGAATTACTTTGAAAGGCTACTTTGAGCGATTCCTTCCTCCTTCTTTTGCTATGAATGCTCTTCCTCGTAGGGCTACTTACGTAAAGTGAAATTTGATATATGAAATATGATCGAATGGAAATAAGATAAGAATAGAAATGGAGAAAGAAAATTAAGAACGATATTAAATGGATGATATTTATTATTGTTGTTATTGATATGATATGTAATAGAGCCTTGAATTGATTGAGTGTAGAGCTTTCCTTGTTTATGTGATGTATGGTTGATAAATGTGTTCTTATTTATATTTACTTGAATTTATTTTTGTGTTATGGCTGTTTGTTATATTGTATTAATGTGATTTGATTTTTTTACTTATTTATTATTATTATTTTTTTATTGAGGCTTTATTGTTTGTGTCTTGTTTTCTCCCCCTGTGAGGTTTTCTTTTCTCTTCTTCTTCCCATGTTTATTTTGACTTTTCTTTCTTGTTATTCGTTCGTTCCCGATTTTGTTTTTGTTTTTGTTTACATATTATTTTTTGTTTTGTTTTTCGTAAATTGTAACCAAAAAGAATGGTATTTCTGTGACTTTTTCCGTGTTTTCTGTTTAATTCTGTTTTTTTTTCTTCGTTTTTTTCCTTCCTTTTTTTCCCTGTCGATTCGTAATTTTTAATTGTTTTCGAAATGTCTTATTCTTCCAATCTTGTTTCTCTCTTTCTTTATACTTCCTTAAGTTCTGTTTTTTTTTCTCTCTCTTTCTTTCTTACTTTATTATCGTATTTCATCCCCCAATTCTGCGTTTTTTATCTTTAATTCCATCTCTATCTCTCTTTCCCGTTTTATCCATCTTCTTCCCCCCCTCCCCCCTCCCCCCTCCCTTCCTCCCCCCCACCCCCATCAGCGTAAATCAACCGCGGATTACTCATCCCTCATCACTCATCACACGTGACTCATTACTCACCACGTGTGACTCACTGCGGTTGAGTCACGAGGGAGAGTGGAGGGGGGGGGGTAGAGGAGGAGGGAGGGGGAGGGGGAGGGTGACCTCAGGTATAGCGAGTCGTCATTGTGGATATGCGTCTATTGTCGTTGAGGTCATTATCTCTCGTCTGTTATCATTATCTATCGCCAGTTGGTTGCCAGTATCAGTTGTGAGTTGCCATTATATCTCGTCGGTTGCCATTATATATTGAGGGAGAGGGAGAGTGGGGGAGGGAGAGGGAGAGAGAGAGAGAGAGAGAGAGAGAGAGAGAGAGAGAGAGAGAGAGAGAGAGAGAGAGAGAGAGAGAGAGAGAGAGAGAGAACGAGAAAGAGAGAGAGAGAGAGAGAGAGAGAGAGAGAGAGAGAGAGAGAGAGAGGGAGAGAGGGAGAGGGAGATAGGGAGAGGGAGATAGGGAGAGGGAGATAGGGAGAGGGAGATAGGGAGAGGGAGATAGGGAGAGGGAGATAGGGAGAGGGAGAGAGGGAGAGGGAGATAGGGAGAGGGAGATAGGGAGAGGGAGAGGGAGAGGGAGAAGGAGAGGGAGAGAGAGAGAGAGAGGGAGAGAGAGAGAGAGAGAGAGAGAGAGAGAGAGAGAGAGAGTATATATATATATATATATATATATATATATATATATATATATATATATATATATATATATATATATTTACATGTTTATATATACAGCGACACAAAACATAAACTTCATGCCACCACATTGATCTCACTTACGAATCCACGCCTATATTCCGCCCACGAAGTGTTATATTTGTCTCTCACGCTCTCGCTCTCTTTTCTCTCTCTCTCTCTCTCTATCTCTCTCTCTTTCTCTCTTTCTCTCTCCCTCTTTCTCTCTCTCTCTCTCTGTTTATCTATCTTTTTCTATATTTTTCTAGTTGTTCTTTATCATTTTATTGCCTCTCTTCCTCTCTTTTTTAAGCGTTTTCTCCTATTATCCACTATTCCTCCTCTTCTTACTCTTCCTCCTCCTCCTCCTCCTCCTCCTCCCTCTCCTTTTGATCCAATACCATAACAATCCCTCCCCTTCCCCCCCCCCCCTCCCCCTCCTCCAAACCCCGCCCACGTCCCACCGTCCTCACGCCCACCATCCATCACCCATACCTACCCATCATGGGCTGAGCACACACCTCCACGCCCATCTCATCCGGCGCCGAGGCTGCGACTGGATGTGGTGAGCGAGGTTTGGTCGCGGCTAATGGTGATGATGGGGGGATTGTGGTGATTGTCATGGGAGGGATTGTGGTGATTGTGAGGGGGAGGGGGGATTGTGGTGATTGTGATGGGGGGATTGTGGTTATTGTGAGGGGGGGGTGAATCGTGGTGATTGTGATGAGGGGGTGGGGGATTGTGGTGATTGTAATGGGGTTGAGGGTTGTGGTGATTGTGATGGGAGGGATGTGGTGATTGGGATGGGGAATGGTTGTGATTGTGATGGAGGATTGTGGTGATTGTGACGAGGAAGATTATGGTGATTGTGATAACAATGATGGCACTAATATTAGTACTATTACTACTGTTACTGCTGCTACTACTACTGTACTACTACTACTACTACTACTACTACTACTACAACTACTTTTACTAACTACTACTACTACAACTACTATTACAACTACTACTACTACTACTACTGCTCTCGTCAGCAGAGGTAGAGAGCGACTGCAAGCACAACCGCTGATCCGAGTCGACGCGCCCATTTGCCTGCTCCCGCCCGCCCGCACGCCCCCTTCTGCCGATCTATCCCCGTCACACGAGCGGTCTCCTTATGATATATTCATAGGCCTACCCCTCCTCCCCATCACCGCCCAACTGTCTGTCGGCTCCTCTTTAGCTCCGTCCTCCTTACCCTTCTTCTTATCCTCCTCCTTAGCTTCCTCCTCCTCCTCCTTTTCCTTAGCTACTTCCTCCTCCTCCTCCTCCTTCTTCTTAACTTCCTCCTCCTCCTCCTCCTTCTTATCCTCTCTACTCCTTTCCTCCTCTTCTTCCTCCTCCTCCTCCTCCTCCTTATCCTCCTCCTCCTCCTTATCCTCCTCCTCCTCCTCCTTATCCTCCTCCTCCCCCTCTTCATCGTTCCCTGACCTTCACCTGCCTTACTCCCCACCCCCCACCCCCTCCTACCCCCTTCCTTGATGGGTGGCTTGTCGTCACGTGTTTCTTTGTACAACTTTCCTCTTGTTGTCTTCGTGTTTGACGGATTTTCGTTTTTATTCGTTTTCTTCTTCTTCTTCCTCTTCTTCGTTTTCTTCTCCTTCCTCTTCTTCGTTTTCTTCTTCTTCCTCATTTTCGTTTTCTTCTTCCTCTTCTTCGTTTTCTTCTTCCGCTCTCTATTTCCTCTCTTCTCCGTCTTTCCATTCCACTCTTCTCCGTCTTTCCATTCCACTCTTCTCTTCTCTACTCTCCTCCCCTATCCTATTCTCTCTTATCTCTCTCTCTCTCTCTCTCTCTCTCTCTCTCTCTCTCTCTCTCTCTCTTCTTCTCTTTCCCTCTCTCTTCTCTCTCTCCTCTTTCTCCTCTCTCTCTCTCCTATTCCTATTCTTCTTCTGATTTCTACTGCTTCATTTCCTCTTCCTCTTTCTCATTCTACAGTTCTTCCTCCTCTCTCCTCCTCCATCTTCTTCAATTTCACCTCCTCCTCCCCCCTCCAATTCCTCCTCCTCCTCTCCCCCCCCCCTCCTCCTCCTCCTCCTCCCTCTCCTCCTCCTCCAATCCCCTCCTCCTCCTCCATCTTCATTTCCCCCTCCTCCAATGCCTCCCCCTCTTTCCTCCTCTTCCTCCTCCTCCTCCTCCTCCTCCTCCTCCTCCTCCTCGTGGTTTCGATCGAGGGTCAGACGATACTCTGGAGAAGGTCGTGTATGTCTGGCTCACACGGGGGAAGGAGGGGGGGATAGGGGGATAAGGGGGGAGGTGACGTAGATCTCAACGTTTTAATGAAGGAGAGCGATAGGTAGGTCGGGGGGGGGGGGGGGGGGGGGGTAGGAGGGGATGTGTGACACGGGTATTGTTTTTTGTTTTTGTTTTTGTTTTTTGTGGGTCTGGTCTCTCGTTTGTTCTCTTTTTTTGTGTTTTTCTTCGTCGCCGGTTTTTCTCTATCTATCTATCTATTTGTCTCTCTCTCTCTCTGTCTTTCTCTCACTCTCTCTCTCTCTCTCTCTCTCTCTCTTTCTTTCTCCCTCTCTCTCTCCCTCTCTCTCTCCCTCCCTCTCCCTCCCTCCCTCTCTCTCCTTCCCTCCCTCCCTCCCTCTCTCTCCTTCCCTCCTTCCCTCCCTCCCTCTCTCTTTTACCTTCCACCATGTGTACTGTTTCGCCTGTCGGTATTTTTAATTTGTTTATTCGTAGCAGATGACTGAAGTGGAAGAGTCAATTATAGAAAACACGCAAGGAACATATTAGCTATTAAGTATTCATTATAAGTAGGAAAACGCAAGCCTAATGTCAAACACTTACACATACAAACACCCGCACACATGTACATACGCATATGAACTTGACATTCACGCACACGTGTACATTAGTACAAATGCGTGCACACACATACACACACACACGTACGCACACACACACAGACACAGACACACACACACACACACAACACAACACAACACAACACAACACAACACAACACAACACAACACAACACACACACACAAACAACATAACACACACACACACAAAACACAACACATAACACACACACAAATCACAACACAACATAACACACACACAAGTTAAGGTCAAGTATACGTGTATGCTTAACACGCGATGCACGATCGTCGACGACTTTCGTGGCTTGTGAACTTAAAAAGAAACAAATCGAAAATAAAAATGAAGTTAAAAACGTTTGCATGCCATCCGAAGCGCACGCACACACGCACACGCACGCACGCACGCATGCTGACTGTGCGCTGCAGTATGGCGGTTGAGCGGTGCGCTTTTGCTGTGCTTTTGTTTCTTTTCCTTTTTTCTCTTCTCGTTCCTTTGATGTTCGCTTTTCTTGTGTGTGTCTGTTTGGGTGTCGGTGTAGTATGTTTTTTTTCTCTATTTGTCTGTCTGTCTCTATGTCTCTCTCTCTCTCTCTCTGTCACTCTTTCTTTCCTCTCTCTCTCTTTCTTTCCTCTTTCTGTCTCTCTCTCTCTCTCTCTCTCTCTCTCTCTCTCTCTCTCTCTCTCTCTCTCTCTCTCTCTCCCCCTCTCTCTCTCTCTCACTATCTCACTATATCTAGCCTATCAACACCCGGATGCATTCCATCAATAAACCCTCAAATATTTCAAAATAAATCAACTCGCTTTCCCTTCAATTTCTTCCTCCACCTCCCAATCCACATCAAATATCCCCCTCTTACCAAAACCCAACCTCATCAATATAACCTCACTTCCAACCTCACTTCCTCCTCTCACCCACTCACAACCTCATAACCTCAGCCCGTCACGTGACCACCACCTCATATATCGATCTGAGGTTTGGTGAGTAACCGATCTGTCTGGCTGTCCGGTTGATATTGCCTCACCTCTCCCGCTCTGTCGGTCGTTCGTTCTCGGGGAATAGTATTCTATGGGATATTTACTATGAGGTGAAGGAGGATAAATGGTTTACTATGAGGTAAAGGAAGATAGGGAGTTTACTATGAGGTGAAGGAAGATAGCTTACTATGAGGTGAGGGAGGAAGGTAGTTTACTATGAGGTGAAGGAAGATAAATCGTTTACTATGAGGTGAATGAGGATAAATAGTTTATTACGAGGTGAAGGATGATAGGGAGTTTACTATGAGGTGAAGGATGATAAATCGTTTACTATGAGGTGAAGGATGATAGGTAGTTTACTATGAAGTTTAAAGTAGAAATGTACTTCAGGGGAAAAATGATTTTGATATACTTAAGGTAAATGAGGGAATGTTTAACAATATTCCAGTTCGGAAGATTGAATATACTTCTGTGACGTTAACGATATGGAAATTATATATATTTATATATATATATACATATATAAAAGAGTGTTCTTAGGTGGTAAATGGGGAATTTTAGGGGAGAGGGGGAGGGAGGGGGGAAGGGAGGAAAAAAACGGGTTGATTTGTAGAAATGAAAAGGAGGACTTGAGGCGGGATGGGAAAGTAAACGAATATATAAATATATAAATATATAAATATATATATATATATATATGTATGTATATATATATATGTATGTATATATATGTATATATGTATGTATATATATATGTATGTATATATGTATATATATACACATATATATGTATATGTATATATTTACTGTATAGGCTTGATCTCTAGGAATAAATGAATGCGAGAGAAAACAAACACACTTAATTCATAAGTAAGGAAGAAGGCGAATAAAGAAAGGAGAACACGTACACAACAGAATCAACACGAAAACAAACAAACAAGCCCTAACCCGTAAACAAGCGGAGTTGCAATCAATTCATGCAGATCGGCCGCCGCTCGCCGTCGCTTCTCCGTCGAATGCATCCGCGCAAAAGCCGGGATCCGCGCTCGTCGATACGAAATATTGACCTTTGAGACGGTCAAAATGTCGCCAGCTTGGGGGGTGGGGGTGGGGAGGGAAAGGGGGTAAGAGGGGGTGAGGTGGGAGGCGGGGTGAGTGAGAGGCAGGGTGAGGTGAGAGGGGGTGGGGGTGGGGTGAGAGAGGGTGAGAGTGGGTGAGGTGGGGAGGAGAATGGGGCTGGGGAGAGGAGGAGGAGGGGAAGAGGAAGAGGAGGGGGGGTGAGGGGGTGAGGAGGGAAGAGGGGGGTGGGTGAGGGGGTGAGGAGGAGGAGGAGAAGGGGGAAGAGGAGGAGGAAAATGGAGGAGGGGGGAGGAGGAGGAGGAGAATGGAGGTAGAGGGGGTGAGGAGGAGAAGAAGGGGGAAGAGGAGGAAGAGGGAGAATGGAGGTGGGGAAGAGGAGGAAGAAGAGGAGGGAGAAGGGGTCGGAGGAAGAAATATGTTGGATAGAAGCTAGGGGAGAAGAAGAGGTGAGAGAGGGGGGGAGAGGTAGAGAAGATCAAGGAGAAAAGGGAGGGGAGAAAGGATGGGAGTGGGGAGTAAGGGGAAGTAAGGAGGTGAGTGAGAGAAAAGAAAAGAAAACAGGAAAGAAGGAAATGGGCCAGTAGAAACAGGGGGGGGGGAGGGGAATGGGAGGAAGACAAGGAGGAGAGAGGTAGAGGTAGAGGGGGAGGGGAAAATGAGGGGGGGGGGCGGGAAGGAAGAGTCAGAAACAACCAGGTGGTAGTAAAGGAGGGGAGGGGAAGGAGGGGAAGGGGGAAGGGGGTTTTATTGACCAGGTAGTAAAGTTATTGATCCTACCTCTTATTGATCCTAGGCAGCCAGGTGGGCGCGGGAGGGTGTGGGTGGTAAACATGATATTAAATATATAGGGGCGTGTGTGTGTGTGTGTGTGTGTGTGTGTGTGTGTGTGTGTGTGTGTGTGTGTGTGTGTGTGTGTGTGTGTGTGTGTGTGTGTGTGTGTGTGTGTGTGTGTGTGTGTGTGTGTGTGTGTGTGTGTGTGTGTGTGTGTGTGTGTGTGTGTGTGTGTGTGTGTGTGTGTGTGTGTGTGTGTGTGTGTGTGTGTGTGTGTGTGTGTGTGTGTGTGTGTGTGTGTGTGTGTGTGTGTGTGTGTGTGTGTGTGTGTGTGTGTGTGGGGGTGTGTGTGTGTGTGTGTGTGTGTGTGTGTGTGTGTGTGTGTGTGTGTGTGTGTGTGTGTGTGTGTGTGTGTGTGTGTGTGTGTGTGTGTGCATGTAGATGACACTCCTTGCCTGGGTGTCTATACCGTGCAAGCACTCACGCTTCCCTGCTTTGTGAATGCATAATATCGAGAGCTGAGAACAGACATTGGAAAAATTAAAAAGATAAACCCTAAGAAAGGAATATTGGCGTCAAACATGCTAATAATCATAATATTATTATTACTACTAGTAAGGAAAACAATGAAGATAATAATGATGGTCATAATTAGGATGATAATAACGAAAAATAACTATAATAGCAATAATATTAATAGGAAGGGGAGGTGGGAGAGGAAGGAGGAAAGAGGAGGAGGAGTAGAAGGAAGAAGAAGAAAAAGAAGGAAGAGGGTAAACGGAGGAGATGACATTTAGAAGGAAGAGGAGATGAGGGGGGGGGGGGGGAGGGAGGAAGGCGAGAGGAGAAGATGGGAGGGGAGGAGGGGGGGGGGGCAGGAGGAGAGGAACGAGATGTGGGGGGGGGGGGCGTATGGAAGGGGTAAGAAGAGGATTACAAGCTAAGAAAACATAAGACGAAGCTAAAGAAAAGCGAGAATAAAAAACAAGGAAAATGAAGGAAATGAAGGGGGGGAAAGAAGAGAGAGAGAAAAAAAAACGGAGAAAAAGAGGGAAGGAGAAGAGGAGGAAAGAGAGGGAAGAGAAGATAAGGGGACACACGATGCTGCCAGGTGGTCACGTCTGGTTTCCGTGAGGGGAAGGGAGAGCAAGATGAGGGGTGGGGGGGGGAGGGGGGGGGGATTTTTCAGTAATTTTTATGCCTGTTCTTGGTTGTGATGTAAATTCTTCACCATGAGGGACGAATATGAAAGTCGTCTCTCTTTCGCAGTCTCTCTCGCTCTTTCTCTCTTTTCACTCTCGCTTACTTTTATTTTTGTTCTCTCTCTTCTGTTTATTGCTCTTTCTTTCGTCTGTTTATTTCTCTCTCCGTCTCTCTCTCTCTCTCTTATTCCCTACCTACCTCTTGTCTTTCTGCCTCCTCTTCCTCTCTCTCTTATTCCCTCTCCCTCCCTCCCTCTCTCTCTCTCCCTCCCTCCCTTCCCTCCTTCCCTCCCTCCCTCCCTCCCTCCTCCTCCTCCTCCCCTCCCTCCCTCCCTTCCTCCCCCCCCCTCCTCCTCCCCTCAGACCCCATAGAGCGCGCCGGCCTGCTTCTAGGCTTCCCATTGACCGTGCTAATCTAAGGGTTGGACGAGTCCATTATACGCGAGGTCAGGGCTATTGGAGGTCGCCCGTAAAAGCTCTTTGTTTGGGTTTGCATGTTCGTGCACGCGTTCATGCACAGGCCACTTGGGCGTGTGCAACTGTGCATGCGAGTATGGCTATGCATAGGCTGAAGGATGGATGGATGGAAAGGGTGTGTTGTTTTGGTGCTGTTTGGAATTTGTGTATGGGTAGAAGTACACACGCACACACATACATACACGTATAAGGGACAAGCATACGCACATGCACAAACAAACAAACATACAAACACACACACACACGTACACGCACACACACATAAACACACACAAACACAAACACACAAACAAACAAACACACACAAACACAAATATGCAAGCACGAGGACTCCAAACAAGCAAAGAACAATCCCCATTAATCCTCCCCTATTTTACCCCCCCTCCCCCCTACTCTTTACCCTCAATGTTGCAAAGCAAGGCTTGTATTGATTGCAACTTGGCGTGCAATGTAGTTACTGATGCAAGCCACGCTAGCTTTAGGAGGGGATAGAGACGCGGGAATTGGGGAGGGGCGGGAGGTAGGGGTGTGGGCGGGTTTTGGGTGTCTATGGGAATATTTAGTTGGAGGGAGAGGGGGAGGGAGAGGGGGGAGAGGGAGGGAGGGGGAGGGGGAGGGAGGGAGGGAGGGAGGGAGGGAGGGAGGGAGAGGGAGAGGGAGAGAGGGAGAGGAAGCGAAATAGAGAAAGCGAAAGAGAGAGAGAAAGAGAAAGATATAGAAAGAGAAATAGAGTGAAAGGGGAAGCTAGAGGGGAGGGAGGATGGGAGAGAGAACATTTATCTTCTCTCTCTCTCTCTCTCTCTCTCTCTCTCTCTCTCTCTCTCTCTCTCTCTCTCTCTATATATATATATATATATATATATATATATATATATATATATATATATATATTTATTTATTTACTTATATATTGATTAAAGCTGTGTGTTGTGAAATATATTTCTGTATCTCACTTGAAAGAGAATCGTTAATCAGTCTCTCTTTTTGTCAATTGCAGGCCCTGCATTGCACTATTCACAACACTCCAAAACAAGCGATTTGATTACTGTAATTACCGGCAACTGTATTATAATTATTAGTCAATTTAGGGTTTGATAATGTCATATTCCGGACCCAAATTGCCCTATTTAATTATTTATGCTAATTCAATTTTTTGATCCATCATTTTAGACGAAGAATAGGTATTTGTTTTGTTTTTTTAGTTTTATTGAAAAAAAATCCC
Source organism: Penaeus japonicus (assembly GCA_017312705.2). Taxonomy (NCBI): domain Eukaryota; kingdom Metazoa; phylum Arthropoda; class Malacostraca; order Decapoda; family Penaeidae; genus Penaeus; species Penaeus japonicus. Next base: position 28,543 of record BOPN01006910.1, read on the forward strand.
CTCTTCGTTATATACCATTAATAGAAGTCGACTGAAATGGCTGATTAAAAGTCTCAATTGCCATTTTCCCCTCAGAATGTCCCCTCAACACCAGGGGCTCCAATTTCTCCCCCTTTTTTCCCCTTAGTATGACGTCACTCGTGATCCTCACCTCCCTGCTTTCCTCACGTGAAGTACTCAGTCCCCGTTCGTTAATATTTCCCCTCGTCTACTTTTTTATTTTTATTTTTTTGGGAGGTGTGTGTGTTTGTATGTGAGTCATCGCGGATTTTGTTGTTGTTGTTTAGTTGTGATTTTGTGTTTCTCTTTTTTGTGTTGTTTGTTTCTTATCTCTCTCAATCTCATAATCTCTAACGTATATATATTTTTTTCTTGTTTATTTAAATATACATTTATATATACACACCCTACCTCACTCCCTCTACCTGTTCCTCCCCCCTCCCTCCCTCTACCTCCTCCTCCCCTCTCCCTCCCTCCCTCTACCTCCTTCTCCCTCCCTCCCTCTACCTCCTCCTCCCCACCTCTCTCTCCCCTCTCTCACAAATCAAGCACAATCAACCGCCCCCCGCCCCCCACTCATCTTTCTCTCCCTCTCTCCCCTCAGCTCTCGTACCGGATCATCAGCGGGAACAAGGCGGGCCTGGTGGAGGTGGACAAGGACACGGGCGCCATCAGCCTCTCGCCGTCGCTCAACACCAACGTCCCGATCCGAGCCACCATGGAGGTCTCTGTCTCAGGTGAGTTGGGGGCGTTTTTCATTATTTTTTTCAGAATGAGAATGTATATATATGTATATATATGTATATATATATATATGTATATATATATATGTATATATATATATATATTATTGTGTGTGTGTTTTTGTTTTGGTTCTTTTTTTCTTTTGGTTTATTTCGGTCTCTTTTGCTCTTTCTCTCTCTCTCTCTCTCTCTCTCTCTCTCTCTTTCGCTCTGTCGGTTGGTCTTTCTCTCTCTCTCTTTCGGTCTTTCTCTCTCTCTCTCTCTCTCTCTCTCTCTCTCTCTCTCTCTCTCTCTCTCTCTCTCTCTCTCTCTCTCTCTATATATATATATATATATATATATATATATATACTGTTTATAAATTATTTTTTATTATTTTTTACTTTTTTATAAAACGAGTGTTCAGATACAATCATATGCATAGTTTTAGTTCTGACCAGTTTTTTTGTGACATATTGCTCCTTAAAAAGCTTACAAGCTGTACACTATCTATGACATGAAATCATACAGGAAATAGACACTATTAACAGGGGGTTGGATGTTCTTAAAATTTATATGAAAGGAGAAAAATATATACGTGTATGTATACTAGACAATATAATTGCAATGGAATAGAACAATGTATTATTTTTAGGCGAATAAATAAGAAAAAAATAATAACAATTGTTTTACAAAGTTGAATAATCATCATCAGGGGAGTCTTGTGTGTGGGAGT
>BOPN01006910.1:35000-55000 GCA_017312705.2 Penaeus japonicus
ATTTTCTTTTTTATATGTCTCTTTATCTTGACGTGTGTGTGTGTGTGTGTGTGTGTGTGTGTGTGTGTGTGTGTGTGTGTGTGTGTGCGCGTGTGTGTGTGTGTGTGTGTGTGTGTGTGTGTGTGTGTGTGTGTGTGTGTGTGTGTGTGTTTGTGTGTGTATGTGTATGTATGTATGTATGTATATATGTGTGTGTGTGTGTGTATGTATGTATGTATGTATGTATATATGTGTGTGTGTATGCGTGTATGTCTGCATCATCACCTGTATCTGTATGCCTCACTCGTCCTATCGTTCTTGATGGCATAGGCATATTAGAGACGTTCTCCTCTGGGTCGAGTCTCAGGCATTCCTACCGCGTCACCTTCCTGAATTTGCATAGCGTTCCCGCGTACGGACTTCGACTTCATATATTTAAAGGATTTTCGTTTTTTCTTCTTTGCATGGCTTGACTGATGTTACAAGTTATATATATATATATATATATATATATATATATATATATATTTATATATACATAGATGATGTTGCAAGGTTGATAAAGGGAAGAGATGAGAACGACCTGAAAGAAAACAAGTGGAATGGGAAGGAGAGAGAAAGGGAGAGAGAGAGAGAAAGAGAGAGGGAGAGAGAGAGAGAGACAGAGACAGAGACAGAGAAAGAGAGAGAGAGAGATAGAGAGGGATAGAGCGAGAGAAAAACAAAAAGAGAGAGAACCTCCGAGAGAGCCAGTTAGAAAGAAACATACAGAGAAAGAGAAATGGAGAGAGAACGAGAAAAAGGACTTCTCGTGAGATACTGAGATACTCACCCTCCATCCTAACTGTACCACTGCAGAACGAGCCGAGAGGAGAAAAACATCCAAAACCCAGGTCGTGCGCAAGGAACAGGTTCGCCATTAAAACAGGTTCCTCGTGACTTGCATGTCTCAAAAGGTGTTGGACAGATCCGAGCTCGCCGACTTGGCAACTTTTCACCTTCATCTGGGATACCGAAGAGGCGCTGACCGGCGGAGTGGAGGAGGTGGTGGAGGGGGAGGTGGTGGAGGGGGAGGGGGAGGTGGTGGGGGAGGTGGTGGTGGAGGGGGAGGTGGTGGGGGTGGGGGTGGAGGGGGAGGTGGTGGAGTTGGTGGAGGAGGTGGAGGGGGAGGAGGTGGTGGAGGGGGAGGTGGTTTAGGTGGTGGAAGGGGCTGAGGTGGGGGAGAGGGTGGAGTTGGTGGAGGTGGTGGGGGAGGTGGTGGAGGGGGAAGAGGAAGGGGAAGGGGAAAGGGAAGGGGAGTGGTAGGGTGGAGGTTAAGGAGGAGGAAGACGGGGAAGGGAAAAAGATGAAGGAGGTGGAGGGGAAGGTTGAAGTTGTAGCTTGAGGTGGGAGGAGGAGGAGGAGGAGATTCAGAGGGAGGGAGGGAGGGAGGAAGAGAAGAAAGGAGGGGGGCGGCGGCGACAGCCATGTTGACTTCGCGTGATGTTTGGGTTCGCGAAGGCAAGGACTCTGATGGCAGTGTTTTATCTCTTGTCTATTCCGTAATTTGGTTCTACAGGAAAGGGGTAAGAGGGAATAGCTGTTAGTACAGGTATAGTTAGAAAGAATTGTGGAGGAATATTCGATTGTTAGAGCTCATCTGTAAGAGGAAATATTTCCCATCAGCTTAACCTTGAAGAACCAAGTCCCGTTGGGTTAAGAATCACGCCATAAATCTACCTATCTATCCATCTGCATTCAGGCATAATGCTCCAACGGATAAAAATACGATAATTTAAAAAAAGAAAACCGCAGTCATCACACCCCAACAGTAGCTGCCTCGTCATCTGTCAGAGAGAGAAAGAAACAGGAGGAGGAAGAAAGCTCGTCCGCTCGCTTCCTGTCGCGAGTCTACCCATTGTTTACATTGTGACGTCACTGTGACTTAAGTTCAGGAAAGGGGTCAGGGAAGGCCAGCCAGACTATTGTGCTGGAAATGACGAGTGCGTTCGACCGAAATACGGGGAATGCATGAGAGAGAGAGATAAATAGAGAGAGAGAGAACGCGACGACGTGCGAGCGCTCACATACCGTTGCGGAATCATGATCGGCTCTTTTCCCCAAAGATGGCGTCTCGAGTGTTACCCAATTTGGCGGGAATCTCGCTCGCGCGGAATGGGTAATCCCTCCTTCGTCGTAAACTATTGGATGGAGGAAGCAAGCGAGTCGAATCCTTCTGTTCTGGCCCTGTCCCGGCTCGGTCGAAGCGGAATTCTAATTAATGCGAGGTGTTAATTGGAGCTTTCTATTTGTGACACCTGTTTGCGCCTGGGAGCGGATTCGGCGCGATTAAGCGACGGGGACGCGACGTGTTTGCATTTAATCAAAGCAAGAGATCGAACGCTACGACAACCGATATGACAAGTTGCTGCCACTTATTCAAGGGAAGTTCTTGCGTTAAGGAAGGGAAGATGGATACACGTTGATGTATTTATATTATTCAAAGACGAAAGGGGAAAAAAAAGAGAAAAGAAAAAAGAGAAAATTAAATGAAATTAGAACGAGTTCCTTTAATTAATGACTTGACGCGAGTACCGTCCTCGAGATTATCTTAGAATTAGTATACGTTCTTCGATTTACATATTTATTGATTGTCTTCCTTTAAGATTAAGGTGAGGCAAATACTGAATGAACTGGCAATAAATATGCAATGACTTGTCCCGTCTGGCGACTTAGGATCGGATTACAGTTTCGTAACATGTGCGTGTTTGATTATTCTCATGTACGTCATATAAGGAGACTTTTGAATAATGCTATATGATCTTCCCTCTTAGGATATTCGAGGTATTGTGTTTTCATTTCTCGGTAGATGTCTGTATTGGGTGAGGGTTCTCCTGTGTCATTTATGCTGCTATGGAAAGTGGTTTAGAGAGAGGGAGGGAGAGGAAGAGGGGGAGGGGGAGGGGGAGGGAGTGGGAAAGGGAGAGGGAGAGGGAGAGGGAGAGACAGAGACAAATACAGACACGGAGAGGGAGAGACAGAGACAAATACAGAGACAGAGACAGACAGAGAGAGAAAGAGAGAGAAAGAAGGAAAGAGAACGAGAACGAGAAAGAGAAAGAGAGAGAGAGAGAGAGAGTCTTGTCAACTTAAATAGCGATCAACCGAAGAACCTCCGTGAAACCTATTTATTCCATTTAATCCCTTCTTGACGAGGTCACGTATAAACTACCATGATTACATACCATGAGCCCCCCCCCCCCTCCTTCCCCATCTCCTTTCCCCCCACCCCTCCTCCCCTTCCAAACTCTAAATCATGTAGCTTCATTCGTCTTATAATGATAGCATTTCGCTTGGTAGGTTGGGGGCACAACTTTAGCCCCTTCCTCACTTATCTATTTCCCAATATGCACAAAATATTGCATGGGGAATTTCTCCAGGGTTCTCTGCACAATGGCGGGCGCGGGTTAATGCTTCTTGAACTGTCGTTTGCACCGGCAAGTTCACTGCCAGATTTAAATGGGTGGGGGTGCGGAGGTATTTTGTTTTGGGGTGCCTTTGTTTTGCACACGTTGTGGTATGGGAGAATTGCGGAGAGCTCGCATAAATACATGCATATGTGAATTCTCTCTCTGTTTCTCTTTTTTTATTTATTTTTGTTTGTTTGTCTATCTGTCTGTCTCTCTCTTCCTCTATCTCTCTCTATTTTTCTATCTCTCTCTATTTTTCTCTCTCTATATATATTTCTCTCTCTCTCTCTCTCTCTCTCTCTCTCTCTCTCTCTCTCTCTCTCTCTCTCTCTCTCTCTCTCTCTCTCACACACACACACACACACACACACACACACACACACACACACACACACACACACACACACACACACACACACACACACACACACACACACACACAGAGGTTCCGTCACGACCTTGTGTTTATGTAAAGCTTGAGGTTGTCTTGTGCCGACACCCGCTTGTCTCTGGGAAGCATTGCACATAGCATTGTACCTTCAGTTTGTTCCTTGTTTCTTTGTTACTTTCACATAATACTTCGATTATGTTCTTGCTTTCTTTAGTGTATTGTTTCGTTGATGTTTGTTATTTCGGATGTTTTGGTGTTACGAGAAAGTTATTTTACCTTTGATAGGATTGTTAAATTATATTGATTTTTTTTCTTTTATTTCCACTTCCTCCCTACTTTCTCTCTTGTAATTGTTCAATTTTGATTATTTGTTCATTTTTTACGTTATTGCTCATGGTATACTTTACCAAAGAGAACATTTTTTTTTCATAATTGTATTTTATCTTTGAACATAATTGCTTTTCTTATCTTTCTAACACTCTTCTTATTTAGCTTTTGAATATTCATCATATATATCATATTTATCTATGATCATATGACATACATTACTTATTTATTCATTTCCGCGTGAACACCATCCTCGTCTCCCTCCCACCCCCACTCCCACTCCCACTCCCACCCCCACCCTCACTCCCATCCTCATCCCCACTCCCACCCCCACCCCCACCCCCACCCCCACCCCCACCCCCACCCCCACCCCTCCCCTCCCCTTTCCCAAACACGCAATAAACACTCGCAAAGTAAAAGCAAACACGCGCCCAGGTCACGACAAACACTCGCACCCGTTGGTTAACATTGCCAAATCGCAGTCAATATTCGCACGAAATCAAGGAATGGCGAACACGAAGTCTCGGCAAACAAGTGAGCGAAAGAGGGCGTCGGGGACCTTAGAATGTTTACTCCTCTCTGCCCTCTCCTCCCCTATCCCTCGTCTCTCCTATTCCTCGTCTCTCCTATCCCTCATCTCTCCTATCCCTCATCTCTCCTATCCCTCGTCTCTCCTATCCCTCGTCTCTCCTATCCCTCGTCTCTCCTATCCCTCATCTCTCCTATCCCTCGTCTCTCCTATCCCTCGTCTCCCCTCCCCTATCCCTCATCTCTCCTATCCCTCATCCTTAAAAAAAAGAGAGGAAGGATTAGAAGAAGGAAGAAGCAAGAAGAAAAAAAGGTGAATGGTTTGAGTTGAGTGCTTGTTGATTCTTGCAAGCACTCGAGCTTTTCGGTCCGTAGATTATTTCCTTTGCGAGTTGACGATCAGATTGTGACTTGGGGGCAAGGCGGAGTTGGTGGGAAGTGTTTAGGGTGAGGGAGAGGGTGAGGGAGAGAGAGGTGTGGTAGTGGTGAGGGGAAGGGAGGGAGAAAAGAGTTTGGGGTGAGGGGAAGGAAAGGAGGGAAGTGTTATGTGCTGAGGGGAATTGAGGGGCAGTATTTAAAATAAGGAGACTGACAGACAACAGACAAGCTGACAGACGGACAGAAAAACAGACATCCAACAAACAGACACAGACAGTCAGACAACAGACAGACAGACAGACAACGAACAGGCATACAGACAGACAGCCAACAAACAGGCAGTCAGACAACAAACAGACAGACAGCCAACAAACAGACAGACAGACAACAAACAGACAGGCAGTCAGACAACAAAAAGACAGACAAATAGACAAAAAACAGACAGACATATATACCGACAAACATAAAGACCTAAAAAAACAAAAAACTCCCCAAACAGACAAGGACATTTATCCAATTCACTCCTACAACTCCTTCAAGGATCCTGTGAGTGATTCCCTGGCGGCTTCTTTAGGACTCTTTTAGCGCGCTCATTAAGATGCTATCCCACAGCTAGGGTAGTCGGACCTGTTTTACACTCCAAGAGGGCCTTTTCTAGGGCTGGGTGGTGGTGGTGGTGGTGGGGGTGGGGGAAGGGGGTCGTAGTCTTTTTGTTTTGGTTTTGTCTTTCTTATTAGTATTTTTCATTTGCTTGTTTGTTTTTTGTTTTTGTTTTTTTGGGTGAGAGTAAAGGGATGGAGTAGGATAGACAGAGACAGACAGATAGACAGAAAGACACAGAGAACACTGCAATAAAGAGGATAGACAAAAAAAACGAAAGGAAGAGATAAATAAAAATCAGACAAAGTGAAACGAACAAGAGACCGCCCCTACCTACCCCCCTCCCTCCCTCCCTCCCACCCACTCCGTCCCCCTCCCACTCCCCCACCCCTCTCCCTCCCTCTCCTCCCCCACCGTGATGCTGATGGGCTCCGCCAGGTGGCCGAGTGGAGATTAATTCATAGCCTAGCTTCGCGCTCTCCATCTTCCTCTATCTCTCTCTCTCTCTCTCTCTCTCTCTCTCTCTCTATGCCTCCTCCTACGTCATCTTTAGGCCTGTCTCGCGCTGATTGAGATAGCCGAGGGATGATGGGGGCCTATCATGACGGATCTAATAGAAGGAACGATTAGTCTTTCGATTTGACGGTGTTTGGGGGCAGGTTAGGTTAGCCAGCGTGGCGCGTTCTTTGGATTTGGCTGAATGGCTTGAAGATATGTATGTGTGTTCATCTTTCTATTTATATATATATATATATCTATCTAGTTATGTGTGTGTGTTTGTTTGTGTGTGTGTATATGTATATATTTATGTTTATAAGATATATATATATATATATATATATATGTATATATATATATATATATATATATATATATATATATATATATATATATATATATATACTTACATACATACATATATATACATATACATATATATATACACACACATATACATGCATATAATTTCCAAATCAAAGGTTAGCCAATGGTTGCTTTAATTAATCATAAAATATTACCCTTCTTAATGATAAGACCCTAATTCTGACAATACATATTCACAAGAATTAAAGAGATCACATTAACACCACCAATAATACCATAAGCCAATTCACGAATAACCTTAAGACATAGACATTAACAAGGCCGAGGGCGGGGGGGGTATCATCGCCATCGCTAATCATATAAACATATTCCGATCATCAGCGAATTATGCCAAGAACATTTATCAAAAGCCTCTCTCAGTGACATCACCTGCCAACCGCTTCGACTCAGATCTCGAAGCTTCTGTCAAGAGGCGCGGACACATCGGAGAGATACGGAGCAGGTTCCTTATCCAGGACGGTACAGCAGCTCCTTGCATGTTCCTTATTCAAGACGGCACAGTAACTTCTTATAGGTTCCTTATTCAAGATGGCACAGTAACTTCTTGTAGGTTCCTTATTCAAGACGGCACAGTAACTTCTTGTAGGTTCCTTATTCAAGACGGCAAAGTAACTTCTTGCAGGTTCCTTATTCAAGACGGCACAGTAACTTCTTGTAGGTTCCTTATTCAAGACGGCACAGTAACTTCTTGTAGGTTCCTTATTCAAGACGGCACAGTAACTTCTTGTAGGTTCCTTATTCAAGGCGGCACAGTAACTTCTTGTAGGTTCCTTATTCAAGACGGCACAGCTCCTTGCGAATCCTTGGGGGTAAATTCGGGTTGTCGTTTGAGTCTTTCCTTGTTTGTTTATAGGCCTAGATATTTTTGAGGGGTTGGGGGCGAGGAAGGGTTTGATAGGCCTACGTTTTGCATTTTCATTGAGGTTCGTTTTAATAGTTTGTTTGAATTCGAGTGTTTCATATATTTTAGGGATGTGGGGGGGGGGGGCTCAGTCTCAAAGAGGAGGGAGGGGGGTAAAGGTTAGGTAAAGGATGAGGGAGGATAGGGGGGAGGGGGGTAAGGGTAAGATAAAGGATGAGGGAGGATAGGGGGGAGGGGGGTAAGGGTAAGGTCAAGGATGAGGGAGGATAGGGGGGAGGGGAGTAGTGGGAGGAGGGACGACCAACGCCCAAGGGTGGGTGGAGGTTTTTGGGTTCGTCTGGCGAGACAAAAAGAAAGAAAGAAGAGAAGAGAGAAAAAAACACGGTCTCTGGAATTGGATAAATGGACTCTCCGCTTCGATCGTGTTGAGGAACTTTGTCTGATTTGTCTCATTCGTTTTCTCTGTTTTTTTTTTTCTTTTCTTTTCTTTTCTTTCTTTGTTTTCGTCGTACGTTCGTTCTTCTATTCCTTCTTTTGGTTCGTCCTCTGTCTCTGTCTGTCTACTAGACTGACTTGTTTGTTTGTATTCCATATTTTGCATCTCTCTGTCTGTCTCTTTCTCTCTCTCTCTCATATCTTCATCTTTCACCGTTCAGTATCTTACTGTAAAGTCTCCATGTACATATTTCCACGTTTCCTCTCGCCTCCTTTCTTACTTTCACAACCCTTCTACCCTTCCCCCCCCCCCCCCCTCCCTAAATTCATCCAGTTATTCTCCCCGCCCGATCCCGCCCAACCTCCCCTGCCCCCTGCCCCCCTCCCCCGCCCACCCCTCGGGCCTGACCTTGAGGTAAAGTCAGTTGCTCTTCGTCGCCGTCTCCGATTCCTTTAACGAGATGCCGAAGGTTTAAAAAAGGGATCGCCGGGTCGATGTTCTTTTTTTTCGGCCTTCTTCTTTGGGTGTATGTAGTGTGTGTGTGAGTCTTCGTTTATGTTCGTGAATATATTTGGTCTGCGACACGTTTTAAAGAAACCGCATATGGCGACGGGAGGTGATGGAAGTCAAGGCCGCAGGAGGGGATGCGGACGACGTATTTGTTCGAAAGCATTGGAGCGTCGGAGGTAGCGGTCATTGTTCACAAAGTTCTATTATGAAGACATCGTGCGTTCTCGAGCGCGCTTCTATTGTTTTAAATCGCTAGCTTATCCCTGAACAGTCCGTCTGAACTCTACGCAAACTCTCTTTGTCCTACGCCCAAATAAGGCAAACGCCATTCTCGCACAAGAAAAAAAAAAGAAGAAAGAAATCCGTCCGGTTTATACCTCATCCACGAATATATCTCAAATATATCTTACCGGTATTGCATGTTCGGTCCGCCCAGATGAAGCAGAGGAAAGCAATGATGATGACAGGTGAAGCAGCGTGTATTTTGGGAGGAATTATCATACCGCAGGCAGGTAGGTTGATAGTCAGCAAGGGAGACGAGAGTTGTCGTTGCGGTACACGCCAACGAGCGAGCGCCGCCTCCTTTTACTCTTTCTGCTCTTATACTCTTTCTGCTTTCCACTTCTGAATGGGAGGCGCATCCTCCTCCTCCTCCTCCCCTTCCCCCTCCCCCTCGCCTGGCCTACAAACCAACAAAGCTCCCCCAGTGACAATTATAACTGTTTAAGTAACGTTAACACTCAAGGGAAGGCATTTGCATACACGAGACTTGGGAAGACACGACCGCCCGACCGCCCTTGCCCGCCCGTGCCCGCGAGGACTGTGTGTGTGCTCCATGGCGGCTGCATCCTGGCCGCTCTCCCGCCTCGCGTCCGACGTCCCCCCTCCGTCGCTCAGACCCACTTCGCGATGGAGGAGCGTGCAGGGAGAGCGGCTTTCTATGCAGATGAGCGATGAGTAAAGGCATAAAGAGGACGGATGTTACCACGTGCGTCGAGACACTCACTGCCTCCTATCCCGCCCTACCTCCTCCTATCCCCATCCCCATCCCCTCTTGCATCCTGCATCCCTCCCGCCTCTCAGAACGTACAGAAGCGGTTATGCTAATGACTCATCAATTCCGTGTGCAAGTGCATATCGTGCATCAGTGAGCTTATGCATCCGTAGCCTGCTGTTCTTCATTCCTTTCCCCCTCTTCCTTTATTTCTCCGTTATATGTATATATACACGATTCTCTTCGATTTTTGTTATCCTATTTTTGATAAAAAGGATAACAGAATAGTCTTTAATCAACCTCAATATCAACGTCATTTCAGCTTTCACGTCATCATTCCGCGTTGTTAGTGTTAATTGAGCTATCCCGGCGAGAAGGGGAGATCTGAGGGCGAAGGAAGGACCGAAGGATATGCTAATTACTCTCCCTATGAAGCCATTAGGAGCAGAGAGGAAGAGAGTCCTATAGCCAACCCTCAGCCCACCCTACCCTACCCTACCCTCACCCACCCCCTCACCCACTCTCCGCCCACCCTACCCTACCCCACCCCCTCACCCACTCACCCACTCCGCCCACCCTTTGCCCGCACCGCTACCTGGCTTCTTCCTTTGTTTTTCACGCTGGAGGGTTTTAGTGATTGTTTTGACTGTAGATCAAACAATTAAAACAATTTTGAAGAAGTTTTCCCCGAATGGTTACGAAAAGCTAAACCAAAGCGACATTAGTAGCCATGTTGATGCTGATTATATTCCTAGAAAGAGATTGATATAATAATGTTATTTATGCTAGATATAATATATTAGAAAAGAGATAGATATAAAGATATAATAACAACCCCATCTTATCATACAATGCGTAAAGATTCTCATAACGCATGTAAGAGAACTAAAACGAGCATGGCCTTCATTAATAAATATTTATAGAGGCACTTGAGATGACTAGATGAAGCGGTGGCAATCTTCCTTGTCTCGTCCACCGGTTCTGAATGTCGAGGCTGAGTTGTACATTGGGCGGGGCGAGATAAGGACGTATGTTATATGTTCCTTTAAACTCTCTTTTTTTGAGTGTGTGTATTGGGTGCGTTATATGTTCCATTAAACTCTCTTTTTTAATGTTTTTTGTTTTGTGTTCCTTTAAAATCTTTTTTATTTTTTTTATTATTTTTTTTTTTTTTTGAGTGTGTGTATTGGGTGTGTTATATGTTCCTTTAAACCCTCTTTTTTGAGTGTGTGTATTGGGTGTGTTATATGTTCCTTTAAACCCTCTTTTTTGAGTGTGTGTATTGGGTGTGTTATATGTTCCTTTAAACTCTTTTTTGAGTGTGTTTTTTGTTTTGTGTTTCTTTAAATTCTCTGTTTTGAGTGTGTGTGTTGGGTATGTTATATCTTTCTTTAAACTCTCTTTTTTGAGTGTGTTTTTTGTTTTGTGTTTCTTTAAACTCTCTGTTTTGAGTGTGTGTATTGGGTGTGCTTGTGCTGTTTTCCCGAAGCGTGCTTTGCTCTTCTTTGCTTTGGCTCAGACAGACAAGTAAATGTGATAAAAAGTGTACATAAGAACAACAGTAAAAGAGGAAGAGAGAGGGAGAGAGACCAAGCACTCAGCGTTATAAAATTTGACTTTGAAATTCGTTATGAAATCGTATTCAAATGATCTGATCCCGCCGTCGGGTCATTGGAATACAAAATGAGAACATTAAAGCCTGTCTGATTACAAAGGCAATTAAATAAACATCCCGGATTATACACAGCAGGAATGGCATCGACGGTTATTAATTAAGGATGAAGTTTACGAAAAGACATTGAGAAAAAAAATGAAACGAAAATAAGAATGTATATTTACAAGTAGCTAGCGCCTGTATTACATTTGTTTCTTCGTTAATTTGCATTCGGCTAAACCAGACTGACTGGAAATGCGTGTTAATGATACGCAAGTTGCTACACAGCCGACTTGGGTTATGGAATATCGTGCAACAGGCAGGATATTGCAGAGACAAATATTGCAAGGGAGGTTAAGCGAACCAAGAGCACGTTCTTCTCACCGGACCTAACGGCGGGGAATAGCCTCTTAAACACTGTTTTGTCACTCCTGCGTGAGCTTGTTTTAATGTGCTATCGCCGCCAGCGCCACCTGCAGCGTGTCAGGACAAGCGTTGGAAATGGGTTTGCGGTTGGTCGCCTTCACGAACGCCGCCTCTCTCTCTTTCCTTCTCTTTTCTCTTCTTTCTTGTCTTTCTTGCTTCTGGTTCTTGTGTCCTCCTTCTCTCTTCTCTTCTTTCTTGCTTCTGGTTCTTATGTCCTACTTTTCTCTTCTCTTCTTTCTTGCTTCTGGTTCTTATGTCCTCCTTCTCTCTTCTCTTCTTTCTTGCTTCTGTTTTTTTATGTCCTCCTCTCTTCTCTTCTTTCTTGCTTCTGGTTCTTATGTCCTCCTTCTCTCTGTTAGTCTCTCGTTTTTCTCTTTCCTTCTCTTCTCCTCTTTCTTGTTTCTGGTTCTGTGTCCTCCCTTCTCTGTTAGTCTCTCGTTTTTCTCTCTTTCCTTCTTTTCTCCTCTTTCTTGTTTCTTGGTTCTTATGTCCTCCTTCTCTGTTATTCCTCGTTTTCTTCCTTCTCTTTCTCCTTTCTTGTATCTGGCTCTTTATGTCCCTTCTGTTAGTCTCTCTCGTTTTTCTTTCCTTCTCTTTCTCTCTTTCTTGCTTCTGGTTCTTATGTCCTCCTTCTCTCTGTTAGTCTCTCGTTTTTCTCTTTCCTTCTCTTTTCTCCTCTTTCTTGTTTCTGGTTCTTATGTCCTCCTTCTCTCTGTTAGTCTCTCGTTTCTCTCTTTCCTTCTCTTTTCTCCTCTTTCTTGCTTCTGGTTCTTATGTCCTCCTTCTCTCTGTTAGTCTCTCGTTTCTCTCTTTCCTTCTCTTTTCTCCTCTTTCTTGCTTCTGGTTCTTATGTCCTCCTTCTCTCTTCTCTTCTTTATTGCTTCTGGTTCTTATGTCCTCCTTCTCTCGTTTCTTCATCTTCTAGTTCTGTTCTTTGGTTCTTCTTGTCTTCCTCTCTTTCTTTATGTGCCTCTGGTCTCCTCTTCTCGAGCCTTGTCTTGCCTCGTTTCTGCTCCGCTCTTGCTCTTGCCATCTTTGCAGTGTCTCCTCTCCCTTCTTTCCTACATCCTTCCTTTCTTCTCTCTCGCTCACTCCTTTCCCACTTAAACTTAGCTCCCTTCCTCCCTCCCTTCCTTTATCCTTAACCTCTCTATTTCCCTCATCAGCTCCCTCTCTCTCTCCCTCATTCCCTCTTTCAGATCCCTTCCTCCCTCCCTCTTTCCCCCTCTCCCTCTTTCACCCTCATCCCTCCCTCCCTCCTTCCCTCTTTCACCCCCATCCCTCCCTCCCTCCCTCTCCCCCCCCCCTTAGTATCCTCTCCATCCCTAAAGGAGTATGGGCGTCTTGTCGGACATGAACGCCCGTGGTTATCTGACTCGACGCGCCCACACTCGTCTGCCTGACAACCCCCGCCCAAAAGATGTCACTGGTGGTTGCCTTTGGGATGAATGCGTGGCAGGCGAGTGCTTGTTGCAGTGTTGTTGTTTGTTATAAAGGGGAGGGGGTGGAGGGGAGAGGAGGAGGAGTGTGGGGGGTTGTCCTGTTTGATTTGCTTAATGAGGTGATTTGTTTTGTAACAAGCGGTTATCGTCGATCTTTTTTTTCTGGATCGTTTACATAGTTTTTTAAATTTATTTTTTGTTCATTATTATTGTCATCATCATCATCATCATTATATTTTGTTTTGCTCTCCTCTATTCATATGACTTTTTTTCTGGTTTATGTGTATGTATATATTTTATATATATATTGATACGATTTTTTCGTACCAAAACCACGAAAGAAACAAACGCACCAGAAACACACATAACACCCACAATATATCCCACGAACTCAAGTATTATCCCCTCCCCTCCGTCCTCCTTCTCTTTCTCTTTCTCCTCCTCCTCCTCCTCCTCCCTCTCCTCTTCCTCCTCCTCCTCCTCTCCCTTTACCTCCTCCTACCCCAACCCCAACCCATACCCCAACCCCAACCCCGCCCCGCCGCCCCCCCAAAAAAGAGCCATAAAAAGTCCCTCAATAATAGAAGAGAAAAAAAAGTTAATCCCTCCCATCCCGTCACTAAATCCCATCCCGGTTGAATCCGTCAGGTAGTGAGAGGAAAAGGTGCGTGCTTCGGCCAAGGGACACGGGGATCAGCGGCGAGCGAGGAGACATCGATGCGGATTTAAATAGTGATCCAATGTTTGGGCTGAGGGGGAGGGTGGAGCGTGGAGGATGGGGTGGAGGGTGGGGGGGGAGGGTGGGGTGGGGGGAGGGGTTTGGATGGGGTGGGGTGGAGGGTGGGGTGAGGGGGATGGAGGGGTAGTGGGGTGGGTGAGAGGGAGTGGGGGGAGGGGGGAGGGTGGGGTGGGGGGAGGGTGTATTGAGGGGAAGTGGGTTGGGGTGTATGGAGGGGGAATGGGGTGTGGGGGGTGGAGGGGTGAGGTGTATGGAGGGGGAGTAGGGTGGGGTGAGGGGCTATGGAGGGGGAGAGGGGTTAGGGATATAGAGATAAGGAAGAAGGGGGTTAGATTGAAGAGGGCAAAGCAGGGGGAAGAGAAGGGAAGGGAAGAGGTAGAGTTAGATACCCAGGGAGAAGCGAGGTGGTGGGACAGGATGGGGGGGTGGGGAGGAGAAGGAGGAGGAGTAGGGGGAGGGGGGGGGGGTGATAAGGGCGAGACCCACCTGTGCCTTCATTTATATATTGCCTGTGTTTTTTTTTTCTTTCGTTCTTTTTTTATTACAAAGACATTTTTATGTGCTAATTAATAGCTTGTTGCTCATGTTGTGTTTTGACAGTTAAGAGATACGTCGAGGATTTACTAACTAGGAGGGCTTAGAAGTATTATAGTAAAGTAGTAAAGAAAACAAATTTGCAATATATATATACACTTTTTTTTTTTTTTACTAAGCCAAAGAATCGTGGCTGGTTAGTTTGTGAGAAGATTTCACTTAATCCTTATCGGTTACTCGGTCGTAAATATGTCTGCCGGTAATAAGGATTGTGGATAATCTGAAGTTATTGTGTTAATCGGAGTGTGTGATTTAGATCGAATCAGCTGGTCATGAACACGTGTAAGAAAGAGAGCGAGAGGGAGAGAGAATGGGGAAGGAGGAGAAGAAGATGGAGGAGAATGAGATGGGGAAGATGAAGAGGAGGAGAAGAAGGAGAAAGGAGAATGAGGAGGAAGAGGAAGAAGAAGAAGAGGAAAGATAAATGAAGGAGGAGGAGGAGAAGAAGATGGAGGAGAATGAGATGAAGAAGATTAAGAGGAGGAGAAGAAGGAGAAAAAGAAGGAGGAAGAAGAAGAAGAGGAAGGATAAATGAAGGAGGAGGAGAAGAAGATGGAGGAGAATGTGGACAAAACGAAATAAGCTAAGGAGGAGAAGGAGAGGAAAGAGAAGAAGCATAAGCAGATGGAAAATGAAGAGAAGAAGAAAACGAAGAAAAGGAGGAAGAATACAAAAAGGGGAGAAAGGAGTTTGGATTAGAGACAAAAGTAAAAAAAAAAGAGAAGTAAGGAGGTAAACCAGAATGAACAAAACCAAAAGAAAGACAACGAAGAGACCTAAAATCACCTGACCTCCTTTTACGCCGCCCTTATCTTAGCTATCCCTAATGATTTCCTAAGTTAATATCATTAGTCGTAAACGATGTTAAATTCCCTGAAACGAGACTAGATGACCTACACATTTTGGCCTTAGATTGACCTCTTAAATGTCACTGTTGGAGTTTCCTTTCGTAAACAAACGCTCGCTTTAGATCAAAACATTGGCTGACGTTTATGTACGTGTCTGAACGTGTTTTACAAGAATGAGATTTAGAAGATAGGGAAGAGTACAGGAAGATTGGTCTTTTCGAATGAGGGAAGTGCCGAGAGAGAGAGAGAGAGGGAGATGGAGAGGGAGTGGGAGAGGGGGAGGGAGAGGGAGAGGGAGTGGGAGAGGGAGAGAAAGAGAGAGAGAGAGAGAGAGAGAGAGAGAGAGAGAGAGAGAGAGAGAGAGAGAGAGAGAGAGAGAGAGAGAGAGAGAGAGAGAAGGGAGAGGGAGAGGGAGAGGGAGAGGGAGAGAGAGAGAGAGAGAGAGAGAGAGGGGGAGAGAGAGAGAGAGAGAGAGAGAGAGAGAGAGAGAGAGAGAGAGAGAGAGAGAATAAGGATTAAGAAAGGGAGGAGGATGAAGAAGTGGAAGGAAAAGGAGATGAAAATGATAACAAGGAAAATGGAGAGCAAATGAAGAGACTATAAGATGGAGGAAATACACAAAAAGACAAACGAACTATAAGGAAACAAGAAGGAATACCAGAAAAAAAGAGAACTTTACCAAAAGGAAGTAAAAGGAGTGAAAGGACCCCCCCACTCCCCACCTCCACCCCCTACCTTGAGGGCTTCGTGCAAAGGAGCTTTTGCAAAGACGTATTGCATCTCCTTGAGGGCGAAGTCGTGCCCACCCACGCGAGGTGTCTTGAAGTTCCTTGCGGTTCCTTGCGGTTCTTGGAGGTGGGAGGGGGGGAGGGGGTGGAGAAAGGGATAGGGGGCGGTTGGAAGAGGGAGGGAGGGAGGGAGGGAATAGGCTAAAGGGAAATGTTTTAAAAGTGAAATGCTTGTACGTTGTGGTTGTTCTTTTGGGTTGACTGGTTGAATTTCTACAGAAGTGAGATGTTGGTTCTGTGGTTGTAATTTTTGTTGGTTGATTGGATTTTAAATATGATTTATTGGATATATTCTTTTCTCTCTTCTATTTCTTTTTTTTTGTCGTAAACCTTAAAGTCAACAAAAAGAAAGAAATACGATAAAAAAAAATCACAAAAGAAGGGAATCAGAAGAAACAAGAAAACACCATATAAGGAACAAGGAAAGAAAGAGCGACGAGGAGGAGAAGGAAGAGAAGAAAAAGAAAAAAAAGAAAAGAAGAAGAAAAAGAAGAAGTAGAAGAAGAAAAAGAAGAAGAAGGGAACCAGCCAAAGGGATAACGTATACATACATATATGAAATGATAAGACTCAAGCACACATTCAGCGTCATCTGGATAAGCGAGTATTTGTTTACAGATCGCACCGGGATATTCCGACGAATACCTTGCTCTCTGGATTAGCCTTTATGAACTTGTGAATGCGAGTGTTTGGATGGCTTTTGTTGTATTGGGAGAGAGAGAGAGAGAGAGAGAGAGAGAGAGAGAGAGAGAGAGAGAGAGAGAGAGAGAGAGAGAGAGAGAGAGAGAGAGAGAGAGAGAGAGAGAGAGAGAGAGAGAGAGAGAGAGAGAGAGAGAGAGAGAGAGAGAGAGAGAGAGGAGAAATAGAGAGAGAGAGTCAAATTCAAATTCAAATTCAAAAACTTTATTCCATAAATTACAATGGTTATTCTTAATACATATGTATTAAGAATAAGAGAGAGAGAGAGAGAGAGAGAGAGAGAGAGAGAGAGAGAGAGAGTGAGAGAGAGAGAGATTTACAGGAAAACAAAATCTTACAATGAAAGAAACTCTTGTCATAAACGCTAATTTTGCATCTCATTAGAACTACTTACCAGACTCCCCCCTCCCCCCAAAAAAACACAAGAACTATAATTTTTGAAAACGTTATTCCGAAGACCATTAAGAGCCAAGCTGATGTGGTTTCGTCGTCCGCCAGATACCGGAGAGTTCGGGCTAATGTCTTTTTAAGCAGTAGGGGGAGGGGTTAGGGGGGTTAGGTAGGTAGGTAGTGAGTGGTATGCGGGCGGGTTCGGAAGGATTTGGGGGTAGCCTTCGCCGCCAAGAAGGAAATGACAGAGATGTTCACGGCTTACCTAAGTTCCTCTCCACCTCCGCCTGTCTTTGTGACTCTCTCGCTCTTCTTATTCTTCTCTTTTCCATCTCCTCCTTCTTATCCATCTCCTCCTCCTCCTCCTCTTCTGTTTTTACATCACCTAACATAATATTTGTTGGCCAATTGTGCGTATCATTGTTGGTATAACATTTCGATCAGACACGAAAGCAACATGAGAGAAGGCGTGTGTGTGTGTGTATGTGTCTGTCTGCCTGTGTCTTTTCCGGCACCACATGGCGAGGGCGTGCGTGTGGTACAGTGTGTGGTACAGCGTGTGCGGTGCGTGTGTGGTCTTATGTGTCATTGTCCCTGCTGGGCGGAGCAGAGGGCGGTGTCGGGTCCCTGATAGTGAGTCGCAGGCCACAGGGGGTCGCCCAAAGGGGAGGAGAAGGTGGGTTAGGGTGAGCCGATGTGGCCGGGCGGTCAGCAGGGACTGTCCGCTTTCAATGTCTTCATGTCCTGGGCTTATGGTTAGGCTGTTGGCGAACGGGAAAGCGTTCTAATGATGAAGGTGGAAGAAATGAACTAAAACGCAGAGGAAATGAGTCAATTCTATCGCCCTTTAGGTCGTAACCCGAAGTGTGTGCCGTCACTGTGGCATTATGGGAACTCGACTTCGTTTTGGCGCCAAAAAACCTTGTCGGTTCCGTTTTAATTTGAATTAATTCCTGTTGTGACAATCTTGCTTATCACTCACAGGCAATTTGTAAAGGCGAATTGAGTAAAGTATTCCTTTTCCTGCTGAGTCACGTTTTCCGTTCACATGAAGATAAATTAAATCAAGTAATTTGTGTACGGTTAAAGAACAAATTGTGTACAGTTAAGCAGGGTGAGAGCGAAAACTTTTTTAAGTATTGTTGCTTGATCCATTCTGTAGTCTCTTTATATCATAAAATTTATCTTCCATTTTCAAGACTTTGATTTGCATATTTTATGTTTTAAATGTGTTTTTTCTCGAAGTCCTAATAAATGTTATGGAAACTTGGTGACTATAAAACGTGTACAAAGAACGATGGTAGAAAGAAATAGACCTATAATTAATACTATAATTGTAATTCCTTGGAAGTACAAAACCATTATTTGTTTTTTGTTCGATACCCGTTGAATTAGACAGCAAAAGGTAATAAATTCAGTCGTACGATTTACACAAAGTTTCTTCATAAATCATGATACAAAATATCCCAATCACACTCAAAATAGATGACATTCTCACCAATACACTCGTAATCCACAAGCCGCCATATGAATCCGATCCAATCCGCATTCACATTATACGAACGTCAACCCGCCGTGCCTAGCCTACGTAAAGACCGTAATTAAATGGCTGTTAACCCTTTTCCCTTCCCCTTTATACTTCCAGGCTTTCATCAACCTTCCCTTATTACCCTCCCTTCCTTCCCTATTGAAACCCCCCTGAAATAAGGTCTTTTTTGCTCCTCTATTCCGGCATTTTGGCCTCGCTCTTATGAAGTCCTTTGAGGCCCCATACATACCTTGTGTGTCAACGATGCCCCGCTGACCGTGTCTTTTGTTTTCCTATTTTTTTCTACCATCCCCTTTTTCGAATTCTTCTCTTTCTTTCTTCTATTCACCTTTCGTCTTCCTTTGACGCGTGGGATTTCTTTTTTCTTCTCTCTTGTGTTTTTTAAATATTTGTATATATATTTTCTGTCTTCTTACGGTTTCTTATTTTCGTGTGCTTGTATTATTATTTTTTCTTTGATTTTGTCTTTCTTACATTTACTCTCTCCATTATTCCCATCTTTCTTTTTTTCTTTCTTCTAATCCTCTTCTGATCCTCCTTCCGAAAATATCCTCCTTCCTCTCCTCTTCCTATTCCCTACTTCTTTCATATGCATTTACTTCCCTTCTCTTTCACCTCTCTTCGTTTTTTTATGCTCCTTTTCTCCTTCAATATCTCTCTTCCTTTCCCCCTTTCTCCTTCCAATCCCTTTATTGTATACTTCGCTATTCCTCTGTCCTTCTTTTATTGGCGGTCTGTTATGCTTCTTCTGTTTTTCTAACCTATTTTATCTTTCCTTTCCTTTATTCTCCTTTTGGGACAATACGAATAGAGTAGATAGTATGAATAACCGAGAAGAATAATCGTTATCATATTTATTAATTTATTTATCTGTTCATTTATTTATGTTTTTTTATTTGTTTATTTGTAGATCTACTTTTTACAGACTTTAGTAAGGAGTAAACGTTGTTTATTGATAAAGATACGTTACATAAATGAATTTTGGGGGTAATTTATTATGAAATGCACTGTAGAATTAACGTGATGTAGGAATGTAGTGTAATAAATGAGTTTTAAAAGATATGATTGAAAATGTACAGAATATCAAAGTGTAATTTGATCGCAAATAATCTTACAAAAATATTTTTATCGTCATTTTGTATTCCCATTGTTGGAACTCGTATTTTTTTCTAATTTCGTTAATAATCCCTCACATCTTCATGTCTCCCCCCTCCTCCCTCATTACCCTCCCTCCCCTCCCTCATTCCACTCACGCCCACCCACACCCATGAGAGACCATCTCCGAGACGCCCCTCCGTCCCACCGATCCCGCCCACTAGATTAACCCTTCCACATGAACTAGCCAAGTGGAAGGACAGGGGCGTAGCCAGAGGAGTCTGGGGGCTGAAAGGGAGGGGGAGGGGGTGGGATGGGTTGAAGGGGGACACCTCTCATCACTAATATTCCTTGTCTAATTGAGTGGAAATTTAATCGCCTTTCGTGATGATAAGGCTAATTACGAAAAGTTGGGTTCATTAAGATTTAGAATATAG
>BOPN01006910.1:60000-67951 GCA_017312705.2 Penaeus japonicus
AATGTATTTGAGTCTTTAATTACTCTATTTTTTCCTGTGTCGCGCCTCGGGCTAGAGAGAGAGTAGCTGGGGGCAAAGGCTGTAGGTCTCAGGTCTCACGTCGGGAAAAGTTTTAGCTCTACAAGCCGCTTACTCTTTTACTATTTAATGTTGTTTTATTTTTCGTTTTGGTGTTTGTGGATTTGCACGAGTACGCCATTCTTGTTCTTTGTCATTCTATTATATTATGAATAGATAAGTGAAATTCCATCGTTACTTGTGTTAACCTAAATCTTCTGGTACTGGATGTACAAGAATGAAATGCAAATGAACTTCGCTCGTGGCGGATTGACAATGAATAATGATATTAGTACACCTGTAGATTCTCTGACCGCCCTTAAAGATGCCAGCCAGACAACGCCCAAGAAATTAGAAACCGCAACATTAAGAGTTTTTCGGGGGCCACGAGAACCAAGATTTGATTTTAGTGACTCTGGGCTCGGTTGTATCTGATTAATTTACATTAACATTTATGAAGTTGGCAAAGTGATTTTTTATGCAGCCGCGCCTCTGGAATTCGGCGGCAAATATTTGGACAGTTGCTCTAACAAGAGACGAGGCGGTTCTCGCGTAGGTGAGTCGCTTCGCCCTTCGTCGTCATTTCCATTTACATCTCTTTTTAATACGTGTTATCCAATCATCTCCTTACTCTCATCCTCCGAGGAAAAACAAAAGACAAAAAAGCAAAAAAAAAAATAACACAAGCATTCGCGTTTGCAGTCGTATCTCCTTTTATAAAGATACCTTAGCATCGGAATTGAGCATCGTGGTCCGTGTCGGCGCTACCGCAACTTGCGTTCGCCGTATCGCCCCCGCGGATCTCTCTCTCTCTCTCTCTCGCGCCGTCGTCGTCGCGGGAGGCTTGTTTATTTATGCCTCTCCCTCAGACACAGACAGATCCGGAGCACAACAGGTCTTGTGGGCCGCCTCGCTCCTCCTAGCTCCTCGCCCGCTCGCTCGACGGGGATTTATGTTGTGTGATAAAGCCTTTAATTGGGCCGAGTTGAGAGGGGTAGTGGGGAGGGAGGGAGGAGAGGAGGAGGGGAGGGGGTAGTTGGAGGTTCGTAGGTGGGAGGTTGAGGGGGGTGGTATAGGGGAGGAGTTGGGAGGGGGTGAGGGGTTGGTATGGAAACTGAAGGGGAGGGGGAAGAGGTCTAGAAAATGGAGAGGAGAAACGAAGGGGTGGGGGAAGTGGATGATAACAGGTGGACATAGCGGTAAAAGGCACGGGGAAGGAGGTAGATGGAGAGGGAGAGGAAAAGGTTTGCAAAGAGGGAATATGAGAGAAAATAAAAGCCACTCTGGATGTAGGAAGGATGGGATGAAGGGTGGAGAAGAAGGGTTATTAAAAAGGTCAGAAGCGGTAGTTTGTCTCACCTGTGTGTTTGTCTTCGTGACCTTACCTTCTTTGAGCCGCGCTGACCTGACCTCGCGGGCTTTAATGACTTATCTGTACCTTAATGAACTTGATATCAACCCTTGTTTTCTGTTTTTTTAAATTTATTTTTTACTTTTGTATATGTAAATTTTAATCATGCATTTTTTAACACATACCTTTTTCCATTCATCCTTTTTCTCAAATATCGTTGTAAAATAGAGAACAGAGAAAGGAACAAGAAAACAACAACTAAATAGTAGAAAGGCAAAAGACGAAGAAATAAATATAAAAAAAAGAAAATAAACTACACTCTTATCAGGTGACAAGTTCCATTATCAAGAACTCATACAATCGAGTTCATATTTGGCGACTGTAAAATGCAGAACAAATTACCGAATGTTAAACATCGAGATCATTAAAGCTTGGACAAAAAAGGGAAATGAATCCACATTGTAACAGCTACTTGAGTTTTTTTTTTTTTTGAGGGGAGGAGGGGGGGAGGATGGCATTCCATTCGAAAGTTTTAGATAAGGCGAGACAAAAGCGAGTGCTAATCCCGGACTATTAGGGCTCGAGAGAATCTATTTGAATAAAAATAAAAACAAAAACAATACGATTATGTCTATCTTTAACTTCTTTTGATGAAAGATCTTTCGTATTATAAAATTAGAAAACCATAAAAAAAAACCACCTATAACATATCTATAACGAAATTCGTAAGCATCTTTCAAAAAAAAACAAAAAAACTCAATTTCTTCTGTTCTATAATTGTTCTGTTGCCTCCACTCCCCCCTCCCCACTCCCCTCCCTAAGAGACCGTCTCTTCTCGGCCAGCCAAACAAGGGCAAACAGACACCCTAGCTTGAAGTCAGGTCCGGTAAACAGGAGAGCCGGCCGGCCAACAAGTGAACGTTACATTATGGAAAAATTCTGTACGTTTGCGTCGAGGTTTCTAAATGGATCGTTTTAATTTTTTGAAAATTTGATTTGACTCTATTCTTTTACGCTCGGAAAGGAAGGTGAGCGAAGGGATAGTAAGAATAGATTCGAAAAATGGCGGCGGTGTGTCTTCAAGTTCGTGTTTTTTTTTTGTAATCATTTCTTTATTTATTATCGATGTGACTACTACGACTATTATTAGATATTATCTAATCTTTCCTTTATATCCATACGTTGTTTTTTGCATATCCTATTATCCAACGTTAAAGATCCATACGTGTTTTTTTGCATATCCTATTATCCAACCTTAAATTGGATAAGTTGTTCAAACACTTGTATTCCCTGTCGTGGTCTCGAATTACGAGGGATTACGTGTTACACCTACTTATCCTTATCCGGGGGACGGGAGAATCCTTATAGGGATAAGGTCCACATTGAGAAAACTTTCTAATACACCGTAAACGGAAACATCGACCAGCAAATCCCCTCCGTTTAAGAAAGAGAAAGGGAGAGAGATAGATAGATAGATAGACAAACAGACAGACAGAGAGGGAGGGATTGAGGGGGTAATGAAAGAGAGAGAGAGAGAGAGAGAGAGTGTGTGTGTGTGTGTGTGTGTGTGTGTATGTGTGTGTGTGTGTGTGTGTGTGTGTGTGTGTGTGTGTGTGTGTGTGTGTGTGTGTGTGTGTGTGTGTGTGTGTGCGTGTGTGTGTGCGTGTGTGTGTGTGTGTGTGTGTGTGAGAGAGAGAGAGAGAGAGAGAGAGAGAGAGAGAGAGAGAGAGAGAGAGAGAGAGAGAGAGGGAGAGAGAGAGAGAGAGAGAAAATAGAATACAAGAGATAGAGAGAAGAGAGAAATGGAGAGAAAGAAAGAGACAAAATAAACAAACAAGTTCAGAGTACTTTAACCTGACTCCGAGGTTCCCACACGAGGACAAAAACAGACATCAGGTCATCCTGTAATGAAGTTCTCGAGAGGTCACCTGTTCAGCTGTCATGCCCTGTCACACATCACCTTAGAAATGACGTCACCCATAATGACTTCATCTCGCCAAGCGAATAAACGTCTTGAAAAAAATAGCATGAAAAAAAGATACACAGAGTTTTCTAGAAGTTTATGCTTGCTGTTGAAATTTGTGGCAATGGTTCTGCAATTATGGACGGAAATAGAACCGCCAGGTTGATAGTGCAACAGGTATGGACAATAACTACCTATGCTGACATCATTGCAAATTAACACTAATGAGGATATGCATGACCATATTGCCGATGATAACGATTGCTTGCATTAACCCGTGATTGCCATGCAGGACGAAATGACCCGACAGAAGCATCCCCGTATATAGTTCCAACCGGATATATGGAATTCCAATAACGCAATAATGCGAGCCGTAATTAGGTACACGCCTCACAGGTCACCGTCCGTCGCATTTCGGTCTTTAATTAAGTTCCCGGTGAATAACTATGTTCATTAGATTATTTTTTTCCCATAGAAAGGAATGTTTTATAATGAGGAATGAGGATGCGACGAGAGGAGGAGGAGGAGGAGGGGGGGGGGGGGGTAAGAGTGAGGGAGATGAACAATAGGAGAGAATAATTGGCGTCAGGAGAGGGTGAAGGGGTGAGGTACTCTGACAAGGACAATCTGTCAGACGTCTGTCACCCGAGGCCGGTCTTGGAGTGTGGGTTCTCCTTCCCCTTCCCTTCCCTCCCCTCCCCTCCCCGTCTTTCCCTCTCTTACCTCCTTATATCTTATTCTTCTCTCCCCTCCCCTCCCCTCCCTCCCCTCCCCGTCTTTCCCTCTCTTACCTCCCTATATCTTATTCTTCTCTCCCCTCCCCTCCTCCCCCTCCTCCCTTTTATTTGACGAATGCATTGTCTGTTGTCTTTATCCCTTATCAATTCATTTTCCTTTGACAGGCCTTTGCCTTTTGGGGCATTTTTTGAGGTATTTGGAATGACGGCGGTACCTGTGCGCGTGGTTTGGGATATATATATATATTTCTCTCTCTCTCTCTCTCTCTCTCTCTCTCTCTCTCTCTCTCTCTCTCTCTCTCTCTCTCTCTCTCTCTCTCTCTCTCTCTCTCTCTCTCTCTCTCTCTCTCTCTCTCTCTCTCTCTCTCTCTCTCTCTCTCTCTCTCTCTCTCTCTCTTTGTGTGTATGTGTTTTTTGTGTGTTTGTCTATTTGTTTGTGTATGTTTTCCCAAGAAACCAAATCAGATATCAAGAATGGAAACCGCAGCCTCGTATTGACAATGCCTGCAAGCGCTCGTGCAACAGCAAACAAACAAACTTTCCGTCTGCCAAATGTCAGTCATCTTAACCTCAAGAGTTGATGAACTTACGCCCGTGTCAACCACATATGACGTGCTGTACATAAATACACGGGGCATTATGCATAAATGCGGTTCTGTATCAGTACGCATGTTTGTGTTTGCTTGTGTGTGTGTGTGTGTGTGTGTGTGTGTGTGTGTGTGTGTGTGTGTGTGTGTGTGTGTGTGTGTGTGTGTGTGTGTGCATGTGTTTGCTTGTGTATGTGTGTGTACCTCTTTTATGTGTGTGTGTGTGTATGTGTTTGTGTGTGTGTATAGCCTACGTGCATAAACCGAAGAATAAAAAGACGTATATTAAAGTCTCGAACTGTCGGTCTTGGTCTGAATCTGTTGTAAACAAGGCCATAAATTCAGCCAGGCATATGGCGCCGTTTCGTGAAAAGAACCACGCACATAGCCCGCCCCCCTTCTGTGTCCTCCTCTCCCCCTCCCCCCTCCTCTTCTATGTCCCCCTCTCTCCCTTCCCTCCTCCCCTTTACACACAGTCCCTCTTCCTCCCTTCTTCCTCTATACAGAGTCTCTCATATTCCCTCCTTCCATAGAGATAAAGAGAGAGAGAGAAGAAAATGAAGTGAATAGGATGGAAGAAAGGTGAAGAACACGAAAGACTAAAGATGAATAAATACAATTTGAAAGAAATAAAGAACTGGAGAGAGAGAAAAAATAGAATAAACAGAGTAAGAGAAGACTGAAGAACAATCGAGAAAGAGAGATAGGAAAAAAACAAAGTACAGATTCGGAGAAAAAGTGAAGAACAGAAGAGATGGACAGAGAAAAAAAAAGAGAAGAAGAAAAAGAAACAGAAGTTGATAGATTGATTGATGTTAGAAAAAAAAGTCTATTTACAGAACAAAGCAATTATTCACTGCGAGTAGACAGAGAGCGGAAAAGTTGCACAGTCATTTACCCTATTTGGCCGAAGTTCTACAGAAATCGAAGAACAAACAAACGAACATGAATTATACATTATCTCACGGGTTACAACTATGCGCGCAACTCCTAATTTGTGTTTAGAAATGTTATATATATTGTTAAGATGGTTTTAACCCAAAAATGGCATTATCAACATGTCACATTATAACAACTCCTAATTTGTGGATAGAAATATTATAGATATTGTTAGGATGGTTTTGGCCTAAAAAAAATGTGTTTATAATTCGATATTGTTAAAGATGTTTCCGGTCGAAATGGGATATTGTTATAATTTTATATTGTTAAGTTAGATCTCGTTCAAAAATGTGTTTTTAAGATGTAAGATTTTTGAGAATATCTCGAACTAGAATTATTATTATTATTTTATTATTATTATTATTATTTATTATTATTATTATTTTTAATGATTTTGGCAATAAGTTAATTATAAGATGGTTTGGGTGGAGGGGGGTGGGGGTAGGAGGAGACAGATGCTGTGGTTTGATAATAGAGATATATTTCGATATTATTTTGCAGTTGAGAGTTAAGTGGATTTGGGTGATAAGGAGGGGCTGATAACGACGGAAGGAAGTGTGATACGAAAAGCAGATTAGAACTGTAAAATGACAGAAAAAACAAACAAACACAAAGAAAAGAAAATAAGAGGAAAAATAGAAATAAAGAAAGTGAAAAAAAAAAAATAAATACCAAGGAAGAAGAAAAAAAGAAGAAGCAAAACAAAGAAAGAAAAAAGAAAAATAAGGATAAGCAAGACCCCCTATCTCACGCGGGGGTGGGTGGGTGGGTGTTAGGGGGGAGGGGGGGAACTGTATGTATTTATGCAAGGGTGAGGCGTGGGAAGCCTACCTCCCGCGAGGGCGTTGTGGGCTGATCGTGGGCGTGGAAATGGGCGGAGGAGGGAGAGTATGGAAGGGAAAGGTGGGAGAGAGGGAAGGAGAGAAGAGGAAGAAAAGAGAGGAGAGAGGGAAGGCGGGAAGAAGGAAGAGGGGAAGATTATCACTCTATCCTTCTCTTCCCTATTTCTCTTCGTACCCATTTCCCCGTTCTCTCCTTGTCCCTCTCTCTCTCATATTTTTCTCCTTATCCCTCTCCCTCTCCCTCTTCATCTTCTTCCGTTTTGTCTTTCTCCTCCCCCTTCTCGTTTTCCTTTTCTTCCTGTTCGTCTTCTCATTCTTCTTCATTTCTTCCTCCTCTCCCTCCTTTTTGTCCAGTTTCCTCTTCACCATCATAATCCTCTCCACCTCCTTCCCTACTTCTCCTTCTCCTCCTTATTCTTCTTCCTCATCTTCGTCTCCTCCTCCTTCTTCTTCCTCCCTCTCCTCCATCTCTTCCCCTCCATTTTGTTCTTCTTCCTCTTCTTCGGCTCCTCCACCTCTTCTTCTTCCTCCTTCTCCTTTTCCTCTTCCTCTTCCATATACCTCCTCCTCCTCCATATATCTCCTCCTCCTCTTCCTCTTCCATATACCTCCTCCTCCTCCATATATCTCCTCCTCCTCTTCTTCTTCCTTCTCCTCCTCCTCCTCTTCCTCTTCCATATACCCCCCTCTCGCGCCGTAACAATGGCGGACCTAATCGCTTCGCTCTTCCCATTTCCCGCATCATTTCCCCCCATTTCTCGCCCCTCCATCATCACCCTTTTCCTTCTTCCTCATTTGCATAGGTAGGAAGTGAGAAATAAGAAGAGGGATTAAAGATGGATGGAAATGTTAATGACTTTATCGTTAGGATGATTTTTTTTATTCTCTCTCTCTCTCTCTTCTTTATTCGGAGTTGTGGTGTTTTAGTGATGTGTTTTTAGTGTAGATGGTCAGGGAGCAGAGGAGGAGGAGGAGGAGGAGGAGGAGGAGGATAAAGAAGAAGGGGAGGAGGACGAGGAGAGAAAGAAAAAAAGAAAAAGAAGAAGAAGAAGAAGAAAAGAGAAGATGAAAGGGAGTGAAAGATAATATATATATATATATATATATATATATATATATATATATATATATATATATATATATATATATATATATATATATATATATATATATATATATATATAGAGAGAGAGAGAGAGAGAGAGAGAGAGAGAGATCAAGCAAGCAAGCAAGCATAATCCAAAGAAATCAAGAGATACGACGTGAAACGAAGAGAAAAGGCGAGAGAGACCGCGGGGTTAAACGAATTAGCATGACCATCTCGAGGGCGGGAAAGGAGGAGGCATTCTCGACAGTCTCTTCCATCTTCCTACAAGCAACGGGAGGCGAGGCGAGAGGGACGCGACTTTGGAATTGCTCTGAAGGGAGGATCTTTCTTTTTGTACTATTTGGCGAGTTTTATTGTTTTTTTTTTC
>BOPN01006911.1:17500-20000 GCA_017312705.2 Penaeus japonicus
ATAGATGAGCTTTCCTCTTTCAAAAATTCAAATCCGAAATGATTAAAAACTCGAAGCATTTTCAGCGCCAACAAAAATGGAAAACTTTTTACCTGAAATAGTAATGTGGGGCTTTGACACTGTTACCGATAGATATGCAAGGATTATTCAACGGGTTCATGTTGACTGATATTGTGTTTGGATTGTTATCTTTATCAAATTTATGCAAACATTCTAAAATCTGAAACTCGAGACACTTC
Organism: Penaeus japonicus; assembly: GCA_017312705.2. Lineage (NCBI taxonomy): Eukaryota > Metazoa > Arthropoda > Malacostraca > Decapoda > Penaeidae > Penaeus > Penaeus japonicus. Next base: position 17,740 of record BOPN01006911.1, read on the forward strand.
CAGCCAGAACATTTTGTACATTTTGATACTCGTACTCATGTAAACATACATAAATACTGACAAACATACAAATGATATACATGACCACGTATACAAACACACACACATGCATATAAATTTGCATACATCAATAATACTCGTACTCATGCAAACATACATAAATACTGACAAACATACAAATGACATACATGACCACGTATACAAACACACACACATGCATATAAATTTGCATACATCAATAATACTCGTACTCATGCAAACATACATAAATACTGACAAACATACAAATGACATACATGACCACGTATACAAACACACACACATGCATATAAATTTGCATACATCAATAATTCCCACACACGAACAAACTCAACCACATACAAAAGGTTTTTTTGATAATCTTTTGTAGCTACATTTCAATATAATAATATGTTCTCACGAATTATTTTGTGCCTCGAAAGGAAAGTGAAATTTATTTCACTTGCTCCTTGTTATGGGATTTTCCATAACATATTTCGAAAAAAGGGAAAATGGAAGAAGAAAGACAAAGAGAAGGGGAGAGAAAAGAACAAGAGAAAGGGACACGGGAAATGGAAAATTATAAATATATGAGAAAGACACATAAAAAAGGATATACACAAGACGAATAAATAAGGCACCAAGATAATCGAACAGCCAAGCTCTCGCCAAATTACGTTGCCAAATCTACACATCTAGAATATATCAATAAACAAGTATATAAGTAGAAGATACAAAAATCTAAACAATCATTCTTTAATCAGGGATGCAGAGATAAAGCAGCGTACCTCGATGTGATTTTGTCTTTTTTTTTTTTCTTTTTTTTTTTACGTGTTCCTTTTACCTGCAAAGAATAAGCGTAATGGCGGAATCGAGGGTGCCGTGAGAGGCGAGGGTCGGAGGAAGGGAAGCGGCGCCTCTGCTCTTGACAAATATTGCCAATTCGTTGCTATAACGCACCTCGAAAATAATGTGATTGATCGATTATGCGAAGCGTGGAGGAAGTAAGATTTGTTTTCCCTTGGCCTCTTTCGCTTCGTTAACACTCACGGATATACTCGCTCACGCACACTAACACATACACACACACACACACATACATACATACACTTAGTTGCACGCACATATATCCTGTACTCGTTGTACGTGTAATGTGTCTATATATATCTATATTCAAATCTACTTCTATCTATCTACCTAACTACCTATCTATCTACATATTATCTATCCATCCATCTATCTATTTATCTCTCTCTCTCTCTCTCTCTCTCTATCTATCTATCTATCTATCTATCTATATATATATATATATATATACATATATATAATCATTATCATCAGCCTGTGTCATTCCACTGCAGGACGAAGGCCTCTCCTCTTTTCCAGGTATTCTGGTCTTGTGTCCTCTGATTCCAGTTTACTCCAGCGAAATTCGCTATTTCATTCCGCCATCTTGTCATTGGTCTTGCCCTTGGTTTCTTTGTGTCATCTATTTCCCATTCTGTTGTTTTCTTTGACCAATTGTTGCCCTGTCACCAATATATATATTCCCTGCCCACCCCCACTTTTTCTTTTTGATGCTCTTAAGTATATTCTTTATTTTTGTCTGTTGCCTAATCCATGTAGCTCTTTTCTATCTCTTGAGCTAACTCCTATCATAAGCCTTTCCATTTCTCTTTGAGCACTTACTAATTTCCTCTCAAGCACTTTGGCCGTAGTCGATGTTTCTGACCCATATGTTATGACGGGGAGGACACATTCGTCAAAAACTTTTCTTTAGACTGAAGAGGCAGAGAAACTCGTAATATAGTACTGTGTATACCGAAGCCATTCCATCCTAGCCTAATTCGTCATATTATCTCAGCTTCGCAGGATGTATTCGTCTGAATGAGTTGCCTTAGATATACATACTGTTCATTTTAAGGCCAACCTTTTATATATATATATATATATATATATATATATATATATATATATATATATATATATATATATATATATATATATATATATTTATATATATATATATATATATATATATATATATATATATATATATATATGTATATATATGTATATATATACATATATATATATATATATATATATATATATATATATATATATATATAAATATATATATATATATATATGTACATATATATATATATATATATATATATATATATACATTCATATATATATAAATATATATATATATATGAATATATATGTATATATAT
>BOPN01006911.1:40000-42500 GCA_017312705.2 Penaeus japonicus
TAGCGTAAAATGGGAAGTCTTTGGAAGTGTCGTAGATGTAGTCGGGAAAGTCTTGATAAGTCCTGAACACTCGCCAGAATTTGCAACGAGTCACCAAAGTTTGGAAATTTAGAAGAAAAAAAAAATAAAGTTGACGCTATGCTTGCTCATCATATAAATCTCAGCTATGTCATAATGGCATAATCGCCTCGGTTTCATAGCGGGCTTAGGCGACGTGATGCTTTGGCAACTTTTTGATGCAATCATGTTGCGGAAAATGGCAACGGCTGTGGAAGACGGATGTCACGCAAAGCCACGACGTAGCATGACGCCAGCACGACAGACCCGCGATGAATGAAGATAAGTTGATGTCAGGCAGTCACAGCGGACAACAGAAGACTTTCTTTTTCCTCGCTTGCAGTGCTGGAGCGTCCTTGGACATGGTGCAGCGTAGAAGAAGACCATGCAACAACCTGTAGTTGCAGCTCAACACCTCAACACTAGAGTCCGCTCCCGTAACCAATGAAATCGAACTCGAGTCGTGCAAAGGGAGTTAAAAGTCGTAGAGTTTACTTGGTTAATCAAACCTCCGTTAGAATGGAGTCCTGGCTGATCGTTGTGATTCGCAACACATCGTCTTATCTTATCACTGACATGACAAAGCGTCACATCATTCCAGTGTTCGTAAAAAGTTGTGTGTCAACCATACGTGTATCAGACCAGTGATGTGACATATCAACCTGACGTCATAGACATATTTGACACATAACACATTTGTGGCCGAGATGGAATTTTGCGCTCGTCAAGGACATTGAGGTTCAACGCTTCAGGGAACATTGCAATTTTTAGGTCTTTGCAAACCGGTATGAAAAGCGTGAAATATCTTGAAGGGTGACAAAGAGACTAACGTCATGTGGTTTACTGGTGAGAAAGTGTGCTTCTGAGTATGTTGTCTGGATATGTGGCTGCGGTTTTGTAATAGGTATGCGTAATGTGATCTTCGTTTTGGAGATTTTCTTATTTTTTATGGCTATGCGGTTTGTAGTAAGTTATGTGGCCTATAGGAGATTATGCGTTTTTGTTTGTGTTGTTTGGAATTAGGGCCATGTGGTTTTGTGATGGCAGTGTGTTATGATCCTTGTAGGTTATGTGTTTTTTGTATTTCTTTTTTTGTTGTGTGAAATAATTCTTATGTGGTTGATGATATGTCATGTGGTTTATTGGTGCTTATGTGTATTTATTTATGTCATGTGGATTTATTGCTATGTGGTTTAGGGTATGTTTGTATGGTTAGTATTTTTTATATCATGTTTTGCGACACGTGTCATATATCATATGACAGTCGACAATGGAGCCTGTTCGGGTGGGGGGTGGGGGTAGGGAGGGGTCTCCGCGTGTGGCATATCTATCTATAAATGTCTCCCCATATGCCCACCTCGCTCCTGGAGATGCCCGGTTTAGAACGAAAGTTATTATCGGTGGTTTCGACTGTCAATGATACTGAGATGTAGCATTTTTAGACATCATATTCGCAAATAAACGGAGACACGGGTATGGTGTCTTTTATGCTGGATTGTATATATCCTTTGGCATCGCAAGTAATAAGAACAATAAAAAATAAATGCATATTGCACAACCCTTTTTATCTTTTTTGGTCCCTAAAATATAATCTTTATTATTTTTTACAAGTTACATTATACAAATCCAATTATCTAATAACAGAGATATTTGCATTACACAACACCCACTACACCGCCAATGAAGGGCATTCCAGTGAAACAACGTTATATATATAAATATAACACACATCCACACATACACATAAACACACACATCCACATCCACACACACACACACACACATCCACACACACACACATAAACACACACATCCACGCACACACATAAACACACACACATAAACAAACACACACATCCACACACACATCCACACACACACACACACATACATACACATAAACACACACACATCCACACACACAAATAAACACACACACACACACACATCCACACACACACACAAACATAAACAGAACGGATAACCAAACTTCTCACGATCTATTGTTGTTATCCCCCCCGGCCTCTTGAGAGACAACGCTATGCTGCACATCCTACACGTTGCATACTACCGCCTCCCTCGCCCATGCTTCTTACCTCATGCTTACTGCTGTGTGAGCATGATGATAGCAGATTGTATGTATTTATTTCATACGCATAGTTGTGTGTTTCGGTGCATATGTGTGTGTGTGTGTGTGTGTGTGTGTTCGTGTGTGTGTGTGTGAGTGTGTGTGTGTCCAGGCATGCATATATATATGTATATATGTATAGCTATATGTATGTATAAGTATGTGTATATATGTGTAGCTATATGTATGTATAAGTATGTGTATATATGTGTAGCTATATCAATGAATAAGAATCAACACACCTACGCATAAGCACACATATACACATAAGGACACATACACACATACAATACGCATCCCTTTGTGTATGTGTTT
>BOPN01006911.1:47500-50000 GCA_017312705.2 Penaeus japonicus
AACAACAGCAACAATGATAACAATAACACTAATAATAATATGCAGATAAATATCAATACATATTCCGAATCCACTTTTCCGCAGCAATTCTGAAACCCTTTTCCCAGGGAGTCTTATCTCACAAAAAAAAAAAAAAAAAAAAAAAAAAAAAAAAAAAAAAAAAAGAACAACAAAGATTTTCGTCTCCAGCTTCCAACACACATCCATTTCCAGCATTGGCGCGAGTGGGAATATTTCTTGAGACCTTTTGCTGAGAGAGCTGTCAACTCTTAACTGCCTGAGGGGAAAACTCCCAACTTGTTCCCAAAAATGTTTATATACAAAAGCTTTAAGGAATGTTATCCATTATGCCAGTGTCGACGTGATTGAAAGAGAATCTTGTAAAGGAAAGTTGAGAAGTTTTTTTTTAATCGATTTTTCATTTATGTTTATAAATTTTCTTGGTGGACCTATGGCTTCTTATGGCGTGAATTCATGATGTTGATGTTGATTGATAAGTAGGTGCAAAGGGTTGAAGGATTTAAAGGCAAGCAGTGATGTGAAATTGATCATAGATAAAAAGACTTACCTACTTGAAATTATATGTATATACATGTATATACATATACATATATACATACCTACAGTACACACACACACACGCACACACACACACACATATATATACGCATACAGACAGACAAAAAGACATATATATGTGCACAGTGTGCAAGAGTATTTCTATTATTTTACGTGTATGTGTGTGTGTGTGTGTGTGTGTGTGTGTGTATATATAATATATATATATATATATATATATATATATATATATATACATATATATATATATATATATATATATATATATATATATATATATGTATATAGATATATATATATATATATATATATATATATATATATATATATATATATATATATGTATGTATGTATGCATGTATGTATGTATATAAGAAGAGAGAGACAGAGAGTAAGACTGACAGACAGAGACAGAGAAAGAAACAGACAACTGGAAAAAAAAGGAAGAGAAATACGTATTGAGAATCACAGACAGACAGACAAATATAAACAAAGCCATACGAAAAAAAAAAATAAAAAATAAGGGAGAAGAGAGAGACAAAGACGAAGCTCAGAAAAGAAGAGAATGAGGTGCAGAGAGGTCAAGTCTCAAGTTACGAGGCTGGTGGCATCGGGTGGCGTCGCTAACAGGGAGCGCTGCGTGGCTTTTTGTCACGGTATATACACACTGAGACATATATCACGTCCCCCCTGCTCTTTGTGTGGCGGTAGGGAGCGGGTGTGGCAGGGGGAAGTGTGGGAGGACAGAGTGCCTTTGAGTCGACAGGGGGGAAGTAGGGGGAGGACGTCTTATGGCAGGGGTTGGCACGAAGGCAGTAAAGGAGGACAGGGTGTTTAAGGGCAGGGCTGCGGGGGGGGGGGGGTAGGGAAGGACAGGGTGTTTTAAAGTAGGGTGCAGGGAGGAGGAATGGCAAGAAAATAGGGTGATTTCAGGTAGCATAGATCGGTATGGAGAGAGAGAGAGAGAATGATTTGGTTTTGAAGAAAAACAAATATTCATAATATATATGATTTATACAAATGAATAGGCAGAGGAGAAAGAGAGAGAGAGAGAGAGAGAGAGAGAGAGAATGAAAGGGAGAGAGAGAGAGAAAAAAAAATGAAAGAGAGAGACAGACAAGACAGACAAGACAAGACAGATAGACAGACAGACAAAAAAATAAAATAAAAATAAAACCAGAACGAAATAAAACCGTAGAAAAAAGAAAAAAAAGAAAAAAAATGATGCATCTATTGCAGCAATAAAGTACAGTCGACGTGTATAAAGAAAGCGCCTTAGAGCTGAATATGATACTAAGGTACAAGGAACAAACACTAGCAGAGTGAGGGAAGGGATGACGCAACAGAGGGAATTCACGCCAGAAAAAGGCAACGTGTGAATGGAAGGGAACAGAGTAAAGAAAGATGGTTTGATGAAGTGACGTACAGGGGGAGAGGGAAAGAGTGAATAATGATCATGCTAATATTGGGTTAGTGAAGATTAGATTGATGATTATAAGAGTGATGTGAGGTTCATGAGAGGGAATACCGACAGGGGAGGATAACCGGTGACATTATCGGGAAATTGAATTGAAAGACTGATCTATCGGGAAGAAAAGTTTTGCTAATATGAAAGGGATGATGCAAATTAGTATGGTTATCCTTATGATTATTGTTATCATGTTTGATATTACTTTTATTAGTAATAGTATTATTATCATTATTAATATCATCGTTATCATTATCATTAATTTATCATTATGATCATTACTATTATTATTATCATTATCATTGTACTTATTATTGTTATTAATCAGTATTAGTAGTATCATTAATATGATAACAAATATTATCCTTATTCTTATACTCATTATTTTTATTATCATTATGATTATCGTTATTATCACTATGGTTATTGCTGTTTTGTTATAACTATTCTTGT
>BOPN01006911.1:62500-67947 GCA_017312705.2 Penaeus japonicus
ATATATATATATATATATATACATATATATGTCTATATATACATATATGTATGTATGTATGTATATACACACACACATACACACACACACACACACACACACACACACACACACACATATATATATATATATATATATATATATATATAGAGAGAGAGAGAGAGAGAGAGAGAGAGAGAGAGAGAGAGAGAGAGAGAGAGAGATGTACACACACACACACACACACACACACACACACACACACACACACACACACACACACACACTCACACACACATACACACACACACACACACATACAAAACAGTCATCTCGTTGATCCAATATTTCCACACCCTGACGTCATTTACAAAGGAGGGAGAGAAGCAGCTTGAGACGCGCGCCACCTTCTTTAGGGCCTAATTTTTTTCTTCGTCAAAACGTACATGAAGGAGTGAAAGAAAAGAAGAAGAGGATGAATTGAAAAAAGACGAAAAAGAAAGAAGAATAGGAAGAAGGAGGTGAAGTAGACGACCAAGATGATGAAAAAGAAAAGAAGAAGAAAAAAAAAAAAAAATTGACAAGCGCACCACCGCCAGAATCCTTTTTTTTTTCTCTTTTTTTTTTCTTTTTTTCTTTTTTTACGCGAACTGTCCAATATTTTTGTATCCAAGCGCATCCTAAAAAATATATGTCAAGACACTAGAACTCGTGCATGGTTGAAAGGGCTTTATGAAAAGAACATATATTAATCTAAGAGTTTTAAATAGTTCAGTGTTCTTGGTAAAATCTACTGGTATAATGAAAACGTCACACCGTCGTGACGATGTTCTTAAGTGTAAGAAAAAATACTAAAAAAAAAAAAAAAAATCTCAGGGCATAATTTTCGAAGTTTTTTTTCTTTCTTTCTTCTGAAAAGAAAAGATTCACGATATGCAATGTAAACAGCGATCGTGCATTTAACAACATTAATAAGAGTATTAGGATAATAATGATGGCGGGATGATGGCGAGAATATAATAAAAGTAACATCCACAATGATAATTATAATATGATAATTGATAATTGTAATAATGATAACGATAATAATAATAATGATGAAGATAGTAACAGGTAACAGGTCATAATTGCCATTTCTAATGTAAATGTTATCCTTATAAGAATAACGATACTGCTTATGATTATGATAAAGACGATGATGATAATGATGATGAATATAATAGTAACGATAATGATAATGATCATAATGATAAACAAATATAATAATACCAATAATGATAATGATAATGATAACAACAATAATAATGATAGTAATGATAAAAAAGATAACAGTAAAGATGATAACATTATTGATCATGACAATTACAGTAATAATGATAATAGTGATAAGTATAATCATAATAGGGATAATACCATTAAAAATAATAAAGGATAATAATAATACCAATAGTGATAATATTTGTAACAACACTACGGCTCATCACAGTGATTGATATTACAAAGAATGATGATAAAGATATCTACAATAATGATAATAAATACACCATTTTCTCCTAAACGACATAAGACCAGAAATGCTACTCTAGAAAATCTCAGCGGGTAAACTGGAATCACAAGAGCATAGAAAATATCTTCTTCTTCTTCTTCTTGTTTAAGCGTCAAATTTGAGAAGTCTATAATGTGCAACTATTAATGATATCATAAGAGAAAGAGAGAAAAAAAAATCGGTTATGTTAGATTTGTCGATTTTATTATTTTTACTTTATTCATCTTTATCATTTTTATTTTACTCATCTTTATCATTTTTATTTTATTTATCTTTATCATTTTTATTTCATTCATCTTTATTCATTTATTTATACCTACCTCTAGTAAAAGATCTAGGAATAAATGAAACAGTGTTAAACAACCTTAAAAATCCGAATAGCAATGACACAATAGGTGATAACAAGGAGGACGATAGGAATGCATTTATAACATATCTGTATATATAGTCTATGGATCTCTGAGATAAACACACCACATATAAGCCATTTTTAGTCCTTTATATCTATTATGCACGCTAGAATTATAACTGAATATACTGATACATGTATATGCATTTATGTAAAGTAATCTTAGATGGAATTGTAGCAATTTGTACTATAGTGTAATAATAGGCTCGACTTCATTTGGTAGCAATCTCCCGAAACAGCATCACAAAGGGGACAAAGGATCCTGTGTAACTGATGTGCATTCCAGACATTTGGGGAGACCAATCATTGGCCGAGTGACTGAGTAACGCCGTGAGGTTCGTGGGGCTCCAGGAACAGGGATCACACGCTGGACCAATCCATACTTCGTGTCAACCGTTATGTTATCCTGGGAGAAAGGTAGACGCGTGCTTCTCTATATTTCCCATTAGGTCTCACCATTGAGGAATTGTGGCCGAGTCAGGCGGGTCTTCTGTTTTGGTAGAATAGATAAATAGAGCCTTGTATAAGGGAGAAGTACATCCAACATTAATGTCTCCCTTGACGAGGATTCGAACCACTCAAACTAGGCAACTATATGGTATTAGATTATTCCATCTTTAGATCGGATTTCTAAAAAAGGCGTTTCCCTGTATTCAAGATAGCCTATTAAATCATTTGTTATCTACCCTCTATATGTACGTGTGTGTGTGTGTGTGTGTGTGTGTGTGTGTGTGTGTGTGTGTGTGTGTGTGTGTGTGTGTGTGTTTAGCATGTAATCTCACGAATTACTTGAACCATAAGCAAGTGCTGATGAAACGACCTTCATATGAAATAGATAAGCATAATAAGCTTGTGTCTCCTGCAGTAATAGAGGTTAGAAAAAAAAGCAAATGAAACACTAAGATCAGCTCGAGGGAAGCGGAAATATTTCATACAAAAAAATGTTTTCAAGTCCCTAACTTCAGCCCCGGAAAACAGTCCATTCATATAACGATGAATTTATTCCATGAACAATCCTATAAAATCATGATGATGCTTAAAACCTTCCTGAAAAAGTGAAGAAGGTAAGAAGAAAAGAAAGGCAAATTCCACAGTTCAGGTTAGATAGACCTGCAAACTGACCACGCAAACTATAACCGGCTTTACACCCTACGTCAAGGAAGAGGAGACTGAGTCACAGTCTCCCTCGCTGAATTAAATTTAAATTCCTCAAAAGATGAGTGAAGGGAAGAAAATGGATTTCAATAAATATCCCTCTCTTGAAACTCCAATACACAATGGAAGTAGTCAGTATCTAAAGGCATCTATATTTTAAAAGGAGGGCAAACCTTGAATGTAAATATTGGCATGAAGAACAAACAACTAGGAGAGACCGAAAAGAACAAAGAATGCAAATTCATCTTATAACATCGCAATATAAGCCAAACATGAAGACAATAGAGGTATTGGCACACAAGACACAAGTATATCACAAAAAATATAACCCAGGAAACCAAAAGTTACTCAGAGACGCAGAACAAAAACAATCCTTTCCCTTGAAGAATAAAGTTAAATCGCTTTAAATTTTTTCTCCCGTAGAGTTATCTATTGCTGGCTGAACTTAAAGAGTACAGATACGACGAGGATCTATTCCATACATCTGGTAGATTTCCTCGCCTTTTTTGCCTTGGCTTCGCTCGTTTCATCGGGAATTTACTTTTAAAGCTGTCTTAAGGATTCTTCCATTCCTCTTGATGTGATGTAGCTGTGCGATTTGTTGCTACACTTCCGGTATATCAAAGTTTCAATTGAGTTGACTTTATCTCTCTTACTTATGTATTTTGCTCTCTGTCTCTGTGTTTCTCTCTCTCTCTCTGTCTCTGTATTTCTCTCTGTCTCTCTCTCTCTCTTTCTCTCTCTCTCTCTCTCTCTCTCTCTCTCTCTCTCTCTCTCTCTCTCTCTCTCTCTCTCTCTCTCTCTCTCTCTCTCTCTCTCTCTCTCTCTCTCTCTCTCTCTCTCTCTCTCTCTCTTTCTCTCTTTTCATCTCTCTATCTCTCCATCAGTCATCCTTCCCGAGAAATGTGTGACATAAGATCTTCAGTAATTCTCTTGAAGAAGGTCATTCCGGGTGATGGTTTTAGGGATTTTAGTTTTAAGTTAAACAGCAATAACTGGGAAGTTGCTTTCGAGGAGAATATGATTTTGGATTGATGTTGATTTTAGTGGAAAATATCTAGTGCGTGGATCTATTTTTTTTTTTTTTCTTCTTCTTCTTCTTTTTCTTCTTTTTTTCTTTTTTTATTAGTATGTTCCTGGTTATAGGGTAAATTATTAACCAAATTATAACGGATTCATGTTTGTTTAAGGGAAAGAATTATGACTAGATAGCCAATAGACTAAATGAAAATGGTAATTGGATGACTATTGGTTTTAGGGAAGAAATTATAATCATAGATATTGGTTTTCAGAAAAATCATTAATTAGATAGATGTTAGTTTAGGTGAAACACTAATGGCAGAATAACAGTTGGTTTTAGGTAGAAACAAAATCAAAGAATTCTAGGAAAAACAACAACAAAAAAGGCTCTTAGGAAAAAAAAAAAAAAAAAAAAAAAAAAAAAAAAAAAAAAAAAAAAAAAAACAGAATTGCATCTTCCGGGTCAGACTTTAGTGGAAGGAAATCTGCATTGATTTCCTTTTAGGCCATTGCACGATCCCCTGGTACACATAAATCGAAGAGAGGAGGTAAATAACGTCACCATTACCCAACGTATAAACAGTTGCCTGCGACATCAATTCCCAGAAGGTAAAAGACATTGGGAAAGATTTCGACAAGAGGCAGAGACACAATAAGGAAGGAAATTGGAATGTTGATACTATTTTTTCCCATTTTTTTTTCCTCTCTTTTTTTTCTCTCTCTATATATATCTGCCTTTCCATATATATATCTAGCCATCTTTCTTATTCTCTTTCTCTTTCTTTCTTTCTCTCTTTCTCTCTCTTTCTCCATCTTTCTCTCTTTCTCCATCTTTCTCTGTCTCTCTCTGTATCTCTCTCTCTCTCTCTCTCTATCTATCTATCTCTCTATCTATCTATCTATCTTTCTCTATTCATCCCTCTTTCTCGTAACTTTTCTGTTTATTCTTTTTTTCTAGTTGCTTTCCCCAGGCAGAACAAAACTATAATTCCATGCAATCAGTTGAAAAGAATCATCCTATTTTGTTGCAGGAATGCTTCTTCGTAGTCTTACATAAGGCTATGACACGCTCTTACGTACGGGTTATCAGTCTGTCATTCGTGAACCACAGACCACGTACAAGGAGAGGACGGTGAGAGAGAGAGAGAGAGAGATTGAGTGGGAGAGAGAGAGAGAGATAAAGAGAGAGAGAGAGAGAGATTGAGTGCGAGAGAGAGAGAGAGATAAAGAGATAGAATGAGAGAGAGAGAGTGAGAGAGAAAGAGAGAGAGAGAGAGAGAGAGAGAGAGAGAGAGAGAGAGAGAGAGAGAGAGAGAGAGAGAGAGAGAGAGAGAGAGA
>BOPN01006912.1:0-5000 GCA_017312705.2 Penaeus japonicus
ACATATCATCTCGATACCCTTGATGGTTAACTAACGAACAGGAAATTATCCAAAATTCTTATTTTTCGAAAAAAAATATCTCCGCTGTTTTTTTTTCTTCTTCTTCTTTTTCTTCTTCTTCTTCTTCTTCTTCTTCTTCTTCTTCTTCTTCTTCTTCTTCTTCTTCTTCTTCTTCTTCTTCTTCTTCTTCTTCTTCTTCTTCTATTTATGAAACAGTGAAATGGGAATAAACTTTTTCTTTTGGACGCATTAAGACAAAGTTCTTTTCTTCCTTCGGATGAGATGATGGTCAGGTATGAATAAGGAGAAGGATGGAGGAAAAGGGAAGAGAAGAGGCTAGATTTAGGTGTTCTTAACCACCCCTCTGGCCGCTGGTCTTTGGCTCGACGTCTGGTAAACTCACGTCTTCAGAAATACCCATTGACATAAAAGGAAAAACGACAAAATCTCAATGTTTGGGTATTTATTGAGCAAATTCCGTATTTAAGAAGAATAAAAGAGAGGGAAAATGTACCTTTTTATTGATATATTGTTGCAAATGGCGATGATTAGGTAAATGCAACATATCGGGGTAAGATTGTTGCATATTAGATAATCATCAACCAAGAAGCCCTTCATTCCCTTTAGAAAAAAGGCGAAGATGAAGAAGAAGAAGAAAAAAGAAATAAAAATAAAGATAAAAATCAGAGATAAAAAAGGGGAAGGTAACAAGAATGACTCAAATAATTAGGGGAGGCCAGTATTTATTACAATACAAAGACCCTCGTATCTAATTTAAAAAGATAATTAAACCCGTGCTATTAACATATTTAAGGTTATTGTGAGGACCTCCCTTCCCCCCCCCCCTATTCCTTCTTCCCTCCCTTACTTCCCTCCTCCTCTCCCCTCTCTCCTCCTTCTTCCCCCCCTTCCCTCCCCTTTCTCCCCTTCCCTCCCCTTTCTCCCCTTTCTCCCCTCTCCCCTCTCTCCTCCTCTTTTCCCCCCTTACCTCCCCTTTCTCCCCCTTTCTCCCCTCTCTCCTTCATATCCCCCCTACCCTCCTTCCCCCTCCACTCCCCACTCCCCTCCCATTCTCCCCCTCACTCCCCACTCCCCCTACCCTCCTTCCCCCTCCCCCAACCGCCTCTTCTCCCCCCCCCCTCACTCCCCCCTTCCTCCATCTCGAAGATTCATCCAATAACTTATTAAAACTTGGTCTGGACTCTTGCCAATTTGATTATGCTGGCGGCCCAAGAAACACATCCTATCACAAATTGGGAAGCTCTGTAAAATCTGTAGGAATCTACATTAAAATTCGGTGGCCCGTAAATGGGAGTGGGGGTGTGGGATGGAGGTGGGGGTGTAGAATGGGGTGGGGAGGTGGGAGGAGAGGAGAGGTGGGGGGGATAGGGGGAAGGAAAGAGAGTGGTGGGAGAGGGTGAGAGAGAGAGAAGAAAGAGAGAGAGAAAGAAAGAGAGAAGGGGGGGGTGGGTGCAAAGTGCAAGCCAAAAATCTTCATCCAAAGGAAACCCAAAGAGACTTACAGGGCACTTGTGTGGTCGCTCCCCCGTGTGGATTCTTTCGTGCCGGTGAAGATGGCTGAGATGGGAGAACTCGCGGCCGCAGGCGAAGCACATGTACGGCTGTTCCTTCTTGTGTATTCTGCAAGTATAATTACATATATCAACGGGGAAATCGGATACCATGTTAGGAAATCTCCCTTCTTAAAAATAGAGAAGGAGGAAATGTAAACGATTTTGGTCATTCTCTTTCGTTTCGTGGATAAGGATAAGCCAGATGTGCGGAGCAGATGTTTATATGCACTATGGCGAGCCCGCCTTTGTCAGCGTGAGTGTACCAACGAGTGTTGACTCGATCTGAGCTTGGGGTGTGAGGCCAGCGCGCTACCACTGTACTAACCAGACTCACTCTCACTCTCACTCTCACTCTCTCTCTCTCTCTCTCTCTCCGGAGGGTGATAATTTATACTGTTATATCGCTCTCCTGATATGTAAACATTTAACAATGTGTGCTTGTAATTAATCTGTCTTTTGTACTGTATATATTTCAACATGTTAACAGAACTGTAATGTTTTGTAAAATATATGTGAGCCCACAGAGGGACTAAGATTGGGGTGACCTCATCCTTTTGAGATGTAAGTAACCACTTGTCTCAATAAACTTGTCAAAGTCAAAGTCAAAATCAAAGTTCTCGTTCTCTCTCTCTCTCCCTCTCCCTCTCCCTCTCCCTCTCTCCCTCTCCCCCTCTCCCCCTCTCTCTCTCTCCCCCTCTCTCTCTCTCCCTCTCTCTCTCTCTCCCTCTCTCTCTCTCTCCCCTCTTCTCTCTCTCCCCTCTTCTCTCTCTCCCCTCTTCTCTCTCTCCCCTCTCTCTCTCTCTCCCCTCTTTTCTCTCTCCCCTCTTCTCTCTCTCCCCTCTTCTCTCTCTCCCCTCTTCTCTCTCCCCTCTTCTCTCTCCCCTCTTCTCTCTCTCTTACTCTCTCTCCTTTCCCTCTCCCTCCCTCCCTCCCCTCTCTCTCTTTCCAAAATACACACATCATCGTACATACCGCATATGATATTTGAAATCACTCTTCCCGAAGAAGTCCTTGCCGCAGAGTTCGCACACATACGGCCGCTGTTGCATGTGCTCCCGCTTGTGGTGCTGCTTGAGGGAGGCTGGCCGCTTGTACGTCTGTTAGAAAGGAAAGGGGTAGACGGAGTTGTAGTACGGCGATTGTTAGGTGCTGTTTGCGGTTAGGTACTGTATGTATGTATGTATATATGCATGTATGTATGTATGTATATATGCATGTATGTATGTATGTATGTATGTATGTATGTATGTATGTATGTATGTATGTATGTGTGTATGTATGTGTGTATGTATGTGTGTGTGTGTGTGTGTGTGTGTGTGTGTGTGTGTGTGTGTGTGTGTGTGTGTGTGTGTGTGTGTGTGTGTGTGTGTGTGTGTGTGTGTACATATATATAGATCTATAAATATATACACACACACATAAGTATAAGATAGATAGAAAGATATAGATAGAAAGAAAACAGAAGGTATAGCTTCTGTGACACGAGAGACGAATTAGAATTAGAGAGAGAAAAAAAAACTCGGAAAAAATAGATAGAAAATATAAGAGCTCGGAACAGCGAGTACACTAGACCATTCAGCACATGAACAGCTGCAGCTTCCATTCTCACGTCCACACGCACGGAAACGAACTACACAAAAAGCATGGCCAATCAACCACGCCTTCCCCATCCTTTTCAACTACGATTCTACAAGGTTTACCCCCCCCCCCCCTCCCTGCATAGAACACAGCATACTAACAATAAACAAATAAAAAATATAATGTAACCAGAAACGGAACGCGTTCGTGTACGCTGTCGCGGTTCAATTGCATGATAAGACAAATTCCTCCTGGCACTTCGGAACTCCTTCCTGACAGACAATTTAATTCTCTCTCTCTCTCTCTCTCTCTCTCTCTCTCTCGTCCGGGGGGGGGGGGTCATTATGATACATACAAGGGTACTCTGGCACACTGGTACAAGAGACAAAGAAACAGGAAAACGTGATAAACGTGGTAAGAAAACATGATAAACGCACATACAGATAGACAGACAGACTATACGAGTAAGCGCACATAAGACGCAGGCAAACTGATACACGCACCAACATACACTCAACCAAATCTAAAAAGAACATAAAACTACATCCTACATTGTGTATGCTGAGGTAGCGGGGAGGGTATGGGTGAGGGGATGAGGGGGTGTTGGTGGCGATGAATCAGCGACACAACATGGCGAGTTAGATCTCATTACGACATACTTATCTCAGGAGAAGATAGCTGCCCGTCACTCTTTCCAGTCACACCCTCTTGCTCCCTTATCACAGTCACAGACAAAGAAACACAGACGCATGCACACAGACACAGACACAGACATACACACAAACCCGGATGTGACTCAGTGGTTAGAATCAACCCTTCAATCACAACAACAATCTGCACATCTATCCATTCAGACAAAACGCGTATATACATGGGCACAAACATGCATACAGATATATAAATGGATAGACACAAATATACATACTCCCCCCTCCCTCCCTCTCTCTCTCTCACACACACACACACACATATATATATTACACATATTATCTCCCTACCCGCACCCATCCATCCCCATCCTCTGTCTCTCCCTCTTCCCTCTTTCTCTCCAGCCATTTAAACGAGCATGCAGATATCGCTGACGACGCGGCTTAATTAACCGCTGGCATGCACACCTCGTTCCGCCCCGGTATGCCAGCTATGGTGGACTGTCACTTCCATGCGCTTCCTCGTGTTCATTCATGGGAGGGTTTCGCGTCCGGCCGGCCCTCCTAGCGTAGTTATGGAGACCGGTCTACGGCTTCTAGAGTGTTCTCCTATTTCATTCAATAGTGATCATATAAAAAATGTGTGCTAATCAACCAGTGAAGATGTATAGAAGAGAACGTAAAGGAAGAGGAAGAGGAGGAGGAGGAAGAGAAGGAGAGAGAATATAAAAATGAGATAGCGTAAGGAAACGAAAAGGGGTATGTGTATTCGTGCGTCCATCAGTGCATGCGTGCGTAAAAGTGTGTCTAAGTTCTCTTTCACTGTACATGATCCACTATTAAATCGTGTAACGCAACTTTTGAAAATGAAGGTGTAAGCGCAATCATGTTTAATAGGTACAGGTTAAAAATGCTTCACGCACAAAAGAGCATCTATATAAGGGAAAATAGCAAGGGAAAGGGGGTAGAGTAGGAGAAAGGCAAGGATAAGAAGAGGAAAAGGAGAAAAGGAGAAAGGATAGATCGAAAAAGAGGAAAGGAGATGAAGATGGAGAGAGAGTGAGGGAGAAAGGGTGGGTGGGAGGGAGAGGGATACCAAAGAAAGAACGAAAAAGAAAAAAAACTAAAGAAGGAAAAATTCAAATAAACAGAAAGCGTGAGAAGGACTGGTGCCAAAGCCCGTTCCATTCAAGGGTAATTC
>BOPN01006912.1:12500-19655 GCA_017312705.2 Penaeus japonicus
CCAGAACAGCGAGAGAGAGAGAGAGAGAGAGAGAGAGAGAGAGAGAGAGAGAGAGAGAGAGAGAGAGAGAGAGAGAGAGAGAGAGAGAGAGAGAGAGAGAGAATATATATATATATATATATATATATATATATATATATATATATATATATATATATATATATATATATATATATATATATATATATATATATATATATATACACACGTGTAACACAGCACACGCATCAGGCCTTTCAAAATAAAAGATCCAATAGTCCAGACGAAGTGCCATGACCTATGACACGCGGAGGCAACCGATCATCCTTGCGTTGCAGGCCCGCTCTGTATGCTACAGTCTGGCACTCTGGTGGGGAAGCGAGGGAGGGCGAAGGGAGGCAGGGGGATAGGGGAGCATTTACCAAGTGTGCAGTTTGAGGAGGTGGAGGGAGGGAAGTAGAGGATACACGAGAAGGAAGGAAGATGAAGCGAGGGGAAAGTGGCGGAAGGGGGGGGGGGTCAAAAGAGAGATGAAGGGAGGGGTTGAGGGGGGAAGGGAAAGGGAGGTAAAGGGGAGGAGGGGGGAAGTGAGATAAAAGTAGAAGATGCGGGGCATAAAGGACACCGAGTCGTCGTCCTCCTGTGACAGATGACAGAGCGGCTTGTTTGGGTGCAGATCTGACTTGCAGTGTCATGAGGCCAGCTTCAAGAGGACATGGAGGACGATGGCACGAACTCGTCACGTAAACAATAACATCAAAAATGATAAGAAGGATACGGACGAAGATGAAGATTGGACTACGGATGATGATGATGAAAACATGATACATCATCCAATTCAGTACTGACGGTCGGAGGACAAGGCAAAGGCAAATAGACAGCCTCTACTCCGAAACGCTATATACACTAAACAAACAAACAGGAAAGAAGCCAAGAACAACAAGAGTTAAGCAAGAAAGAGCAATGGATCCTCGGGGCCTTCGCAGGCACTCCCCTTCCCCCGCCCTCGCGCCGTGGCATCCCCGGAGTTCCACGGCTCAAATGGCACGCGGAAACATTTTTTTTATAAAGAAAACATTCGGTCACGTTCGATATTCTCAGTGTATAACCGACGGTCTTCTTTCTTTCTTAGATTTAATGAAAAACACACCAAATCAACCATAATTTGGGCTCATTTAATGAGGGAAAAATACCGTACTGAATCTCCATTGGCCAAAAAACTAAATGTGGTATTACGAACAAGAAACAGACGAATCAAAGAAACGAGTCACCATTTTATGTTATAAAGGTAAACATTCGGTCGTTAGTGGCGAATGGAGTGACATGACATGGTGCTGTTTTTTTCCGAGGCGCTGAGGCAGTTTAAAGTGGCAGCAGCGCACAGAGCTTCGTCACGTCATGTCTCAAGAGCGCGTCAATTTGACACCGCATTCACGCAAAGGCGCCTTATCATCTCGTCTACCATCTTGAAAGCCTCGAAATACGCGTTCACACAGTCACACGGACATCCGTGCACTAATAAATAAATAAACAAAATCATGTGCAATGTTGTCGTGCAACTCTCGGCCGGTCCCTCGGGCATGCAACATCAACCTGCATTTTCTTCCTTGTCCGTCGACCTTGGCTGAAAGCGGTGGCCGGCGTCTCTCGCCAGTATATTGCCTCTCCTACTCTCAAATTCGATCAATCTGGTTCACTTACTCTCTTCTCTTATCCTCTCCCTTCTCTCCCTCCCCCCTACTCACTCTCCTCTCTCTCCCTATTATTTACTTCTTCCCTCCTCTCTTATCCTCTCACTTACTTCCTCTCTCCCTCTCGCATCCCTCATCTTCCCTCATATCTACTCGCTCACTCACACAACAACACGCGGCGCCGGAAATATGTCTCCTCCCTCCCCCCTCCCGTCCCCTACTCGGCTTGAGGATCAGACGGTGTTTTAAAGCTACACCGTAAAGGTTGGGTGCCCCCCCCCCTGCCCCAACCCTGTCTCTCGCCCAAGTTCTTACCCCTACCTCCCCCCCCACAGCCCCCGCTCTCATTCCCTCCTGAAGGTTGGATAAGGGGAAGGAGGGGGGAGGGCTGGGAGGTACAGCTGGGTAGCATAAAGGGGAAAGGAGGAGAAGGAAAAGAAAGAAAGAGGGATAGGGGAGGAGAGGGGAGGAAGATGATGGTAAGTAGAATGACAAGCAGAGAAATATCAGAAACCGAGAAACGAGAGAGAAAAAAAGGTGAGAGAGAGAGAGAGAGAGAGAGAGAGAGAGAGAGAGAGAGAGAGAGAGAGAGAGAGAGAGAGAGAGAGAGAGAGGGGGGGGGGCAGAAACCAGGGACAAACAGAAGTGGAGCGAACGTGCCACTCCCCTCAGCAGTGGGATCTGCAAAAGAACGGTTCGATAACGTAACGATCACCGCTTAAGGGGTACGGGGCGGAGGTGGGGCGGTCCTCAATCTGGGGTCAACCATGATGCAGTGCGCGGCATTTCCCATGTTGTCGATGGCGAATGGAGAGGACGTAGATGATGACGAGAGGAATGGATTGAAGGAAAAAAGTGAGAATGGCGCGATTGTGTGTGTGTGTGTGTGTGTGTGTGTGTGTGTGTGTGTGTGTGTGTGTGTGTGTGTGTGTGTGTGTGTGTGTGTGTGTGTGTGTGTGTGTGTGTGTGTGTGTGTGTGTGTGTGTGTGTGTGTGTGTGTGTGTGTGTGTGTGTGTGTGTGTGTGTGTGTGTGTGTGTGTGTGTGTGTGTGTGTGTGTGTGTGTGTGTGTGTGTGTGTGTGTGTGTGTGTGTGTGTGTGTGTGTGTGTGTGTGTGTGTGTGTGTGTGTGCGTGCGTGCGTGTGTGCGTGTGTGTGCGTGTGCGTATAAGAGTGAGCGCGCGTCAATATTTTCTTCTTCAATTTCTTCCTTCTCCGGTCTCTCACACCTAACCAAAACCCTGCCTTAAAGCCCGAAAGACCGACCGACCGAACAGAAGACAGACTAAAATTTTTGTTTCCTTACGCTACTGTCGCTGCATTCCCGAGGTCATTGTTTTCGATTAAAAGCGGAGAAAAAAAAACAAATAAATTAGTAATCGATCATAAAAAAACAACAACATAAATAACCGCTAACCCCGCCCTTTTGTCCCCCCCTTCACATCCAAATGCTCCCACCCCCACTACCAAATGCCATTTTTTAACCCGATGACAACACATCAGTGCGGAATATACATAGGAGTTGCGTAACGTGGATGCCGGCGTGCAAATGCGCCGCGGCGGCATATGTGCGTGCGAAGGGCGGCCGTGTGTACTGAGCTTGGTACTTCCGGTGTCGGTGGGAGTCGGGAGTGGTCGGTGTGCGGTTGCCGTCACGCCTCGACGCGCACGCGCTCACGCAATTCATAGGCGGGAGGAGAACCAATAAAAATGGGAGCGAGGAAAACAGAAAGGAAGGATGGATGGAAAGATATATTTGATGTAAAGATGTAATTCTAATCAACAGGTAATGAGACGCATTAATTACATCTCATGTGTTTGCAGCTATTTATTTACATCTTTATCTACATCCGAGATGAAATCTCAAACTCAAACACATTGAAGCAGACAAAAAACAAACACATCCTATTCATATAAATCAATAATATGGCAATATATAAGAACAAACAGACAAATAGATACAGCTGATAGAGCGAGCAAGCAAAACGAGAAGGGCGGGAGACCGAGCCGACATAAAAGGGCATTCCCCTTCTCCAGTGAGCAGTGTAACTTTAAAAAAAAATCCACGCGAAAAAATAAATAAATATATACATAAAAAAGAGCTCGTCGATAACCATAGTATACGCCAATGGAGGTTTCAGCAGAGAGGAACATGACCTTCAACCCGACGGAGTGAGAGGAGATGATGGTGATCGTGGTGAGGATGGTAGGCAGTGGTGATGGTGATCGTGGTGAAGCTGGTAGGCAGCGGTGATGGTGATCGTGGTGCCTATGGTAGTGGTGGCGACTGGTGGCGCAATGGCGACAATTGTGGCGGAGGAGACTAGTAGTTGTAGGTGGTTATTGACTCGCGAAAAACGTGAGCAAGTAAAATCAAAAGCGAGTCCATAAATACAGGAGAGCATTTTCGCTATCCCTTTCGCACTCCTGTTGCTGTCCGCGTGTTACCCCTGTGCTTTTCCACCGGGGACAAGGGACGGGGGAGGGGAAGGGAGGGGAAGGGAGGGCGAGAGGGAGGAGAAGAACTTATGTGGTGCATGTTTTTCTGTCGATGTTGCTGTTGTTTGAAAGAGACGAAAAAGAGATGGACAGAGGGAGGAAGACTGAAAGAAAGAAAGAAAGAAAGAACAAGAAAGGGAGGCAGAGGAAAGACAGAAAAGTGATGAAGGCATGAATAGAGGAGAGGAGGGTGACGAGAGGCCAACAAACCCATCTTCATCAACATAAAAATATGTTACCCTTGTCCTCAGCCCCCCCCCCCCCCCCCTTCGCAAGTAACAATGAAGGCGACATCCCCCATCCCACCTCCATATCCCCGTGGCCCTTCCCCATCTTCCCTAAACAATGTACGCCCCCTCTACCCCCACCCCTAACTCCCAACATCATGAACTTGCGACCCCCACCCTCACAACCCTTTCCCCTCTCCTCCTCCCTCCCCCCCCTCACCCACCACCCCATCCCACTACAGGTATTAATGACCGGTATCGTGGCCAACACCTCCGGTCTAATTAAAAAGTCCTTAACCGGTCATTTCCGCCTAGGGCATGAATGAAACCGTGTTGATAAGACATTAATAAATATTATTTCCGCCTGCCTCGCGTTCAAGAGTCAGCTGCGGTGGCTACAAGAAGACAGGGTCACAGGTCTTCTTTAACTTCTCTCTTCTACTTACCTCGTTGCACAATAATGACTTGACAAAACTGCAACGCTTTTACGTTTGTAGTGTGCGTATGTGCATGTTTATACGTGTGAAAGTATGGGTGCGTATATGCATGTCTGTGCTTGATTGAGGGTGTGCGTATATGCTTATCTATACTTGTTTGAATATGTGCTTGTCAGTACCTGTTTGAGGGAGCGCGTATGTGCTTGTCTGTTGGTGTGTGAGAATGTGTGCTATGGGTGTGTGTCTGCCTCTCTTTTTTCCGATGTCATAAATCTTAGAACCTCTTTGCCAGTGTAAAACAGAAGAGACTTCCTCCAGCTGTCCGTTTTGACATGCTACTCATCTCAGCGAAGAGTCATGCCCCGCGCCCTGACAAGAGTTAAACATAAACGGTATAAACCCTGAAGACAACCAACTGAGAGAGGTCACCGGAGCATCATCCTCACCGAGCCGCCCGAACTCTCCCACCAATCTTAATACCTATCTCTCTATCTATTTAAATCTAATCTTTAATCTTCATTCCTTAATATACAGTTTACAATACCTCATGGTAATCAGCGAAAACATTCGTTCTGTACAAATTCGTTCTGTCTCTTCCTCTTCCTAAATTTAGTCAATCCATTCTTCCTTCCCTTTCTTCTCTTGCTGCCTACCACTCCCTAGCTCTCTTTTAGTCCCTCCATCCTCATTTTCTCTCACTGTCCCTCACTCCATCGCTTTCCCTTTCTGCCATGCAAGCAAATGTAGCATACAGACACATAACCGACTTTCTGTTTACAAAAGGCCAAACTAATGAAAAAAGAGTTAACAATAGGCGCTTCATCATCCACAGAGACAACGGGCACAAGCAAAACATTCCTCTGCTAACAATGTCAAAACAATAACAGGTGACGTGCCTTGGTGATTGCAATTAAACTAGGTTTGTTGTCATTTATAAATATCACATCCCCGCCACCGTCTTTATGATAACCCTGTTATCAATGTAAACATAATTGCCGCAA
The DNA here is from genome assembly GCA_017312705.2 of Penaeus japonicus. Taxonomy (NCBI): domain Eukaryota; kingdom Metazoa; phylum Arthropoda; class Malacostraca; order Decapoda; family Penaeidae; genus Penaeus; species Penaeus japonicus. The sequence continues at coordinate 18,332 of BOPN01006912.1, forward strand.
ATAGTAATACCATACGACTTACCACAATCATAGATTAGTACACGTTTCTCACTGATTAACAATCAGTTGTTATCGCATTCTACCCCCCCCCCCCCCAAAAAAAAAAAAAAAAAAAAAAAAAAAAAAACACACACACAAGTGACTATTACGAAGGTGACGGACGCCACTTCAATGCTTTGAAGATGGAAGTAAACGCACACTTCAAGAAGAAAGCACAGCAACGTAGAAGCCACATGTATCGAATGCCGCGTTTTTCCTCACTTTTAAAAGAGATGCAGCATTGTCAACCTACCCCATCCATCCCTTGCCTGCATCTCTTCCTACCCACCCACTTGCCCACCACTCCCTCTTTCCAACCCCAACTCCCACCCACCCCTAACCCACCTCTCCTCCGCTTAAAACAGGCAGCTTTCACCGAGGTAAACACCCGTCTGTTGACCCACCCCGACTCCGCTCAGCTTGGCTTTTGAGCTGAAATGAATCGTCGTCGGAGGCATATTCTGAGGGTGTGAGATTGATGGGAGAGAGAGAGAGGGAGGACGACAGGGAAAGAAGAAAACTTAGAGGGAGTATGAGGGAGAGACGGAGATAGGGAGAGAGCAGAGGAAAAGTAGAAAAAAAAGAGGGAAGAGGGAAACACAGACCAGCAACCCAAGGTAAGAAAACGGCCCACGTAAATTTATCCCCACAGCATTCGTGGCCTTAACTTTGGTCGAAGCAAATGCGGCGTCCTTGCCTACTTATGGCGCTGGCTCACCTTCCCTGCCCCCTACCCAAGCCCCCCTCCCTCCCGTCTTGCAGTGCCACCGACGCCAATATGACAAAGGTCGCGGTCGCCTCCACGCGTGACTCAACAGTCAGGATAGATAAGGCCCAGGGTGTGCCACTCCGGGAATGATCCTGATCTAGCAAGGTGATGCGAGATATATTCAAGCACGCCCGCACGCACACACACAAAGATTATTAAAGACACCCATTATGCATCTACACAATAACACACCGTAATCCTTTCCAAGCACAGACACAGCACCGGACGCACGATCACTTAGTGAAGTGTATTAATCCTCACGCATATTAGAAAGAAAAAAAAAATACTTACGAGCTGTTTCCCAGTGTAGCAAAAGCCAAACCAACCATACCTGCAACGAAATAGAGATGAATTAAAATCTGTATTCAATATTTCCAAGCAACTCAAGTTAAAATAAGAAAGGCAACGAACAAAGTTGCAAGGTTAGTTCATTAATAGAAAGGCCAATAAATAAACAACCCTTGGCTTGGTCCCCTGACAATACTCGGTCAAGGGTATGCAACACAAGCAAAAACG
>BOPN01006912.1:21238-26238 GCA_017312705.2 Penaeus japonicus
CACTCATGCAGTAATACAGAAATGAATCAGCATAATGGAAAGGATTTTATCTTTTGTTTTGACAATTCAAACTTTAAAAACATGCCCTATTATGGGAATTTGAGATGGGTGTTTGGGTGCTTGGTGCCACAAAATAATTGGAATGCACAAGCCACTGAAGAATTTTTATCAAGGTTGCTCACTTGAGATGATGATTAAAAGGATAATGTATTTCCCCACATGTCTTTTGATTCCTAACAAGATTATTATTTTTTAATAATATCAAAACACAAGATTAGGCTGACTTTGGAAGTTTGTAGATTGAGAACTAGTGCCATCAGAACTCTAAATTTCCATGCATATATAATATGTGAATGGAGAATGACATTCACTATTATGGCCTGTGTAGATGCCATCTGAATTCAGGTCTACCCTTGTCATGGTATGTATATGTGCCATCTGTTGACACTGGGTTGATGTTTTAGTTTAAGGAACAATGAAAGAATACTATATATTAGTTAGAGAAATTTATATAAAAAGGTCTTAAAATAATGCCAATATATAAACAATATACTTGTAAAACACAAACACTTTATTTGCTAGGACACAGACCTTCCATCTAGTAAATTGACTGAAAAAATGAGCTTTCTTGCAGAATTTCACATCTTTTCTCACCGTTTTTCAATGCAAGTTTAACTGCTCAAATTATCTTGCTGATAGCCTGGTTCTAGACCAAGAAGATGAAAAGTATTTTAAAATATTCATCATTTAGGTATGTTTCACCCAGTTGGACTGGGCCTTGCATAACACCCTATTTATTGGATACCTATGACTGCCAGTGCAAAATAAAACATGAATTGTGATGCACTTCACTGACCAGCAGATTTTGGGAGACAAATGCTATCAAAAAATAACCAATCATTCTATTTCTAACTTACTAATGCTGTGAAAGGATGAGAATCGAGATACAGTCATAATCTTACATATCTAAAAACTATGAAGAGCACCAGCACACTTTTTTTTTAAATCTTTATTATTATTTTTTTGGAAGAATAGAATCCTTGAAGAGAACATACATTACAAACCATGATTTCATTATACACAAAAGACAGACAGAAATGATAAGGGAAAAAACAACAAAGTATTACATTTTGTGTTCCTACAAAGTAAGCCTTATCTACTGAGCATACGTAAAGCTTTTTTTCTAAAATAAATAGATGAGAGCCTCCAATCTATTTTGGATCATCTTCCTGAAACAAAACATGAGATATTTTTCTTTCCTTCTTGAAATGATCCTTGAATATCTACATAAAACACACAGAAATGTTTTACCAACAGATTTTCTGTGGAACTATATATTCTATGTTACCAGAAATAGCATTGTGGAGAGAACTCTTTGCAAATCCTGGTCAGAAACATACAAAAGCTTTCCAAAAGTACAGGATGATAGTAATAAAATTAAGATACTGACAGAGGAAGAGAAGAAATCCTACAATCCAAAATCTATACAGGAACTTTCTATTATGCAAGACAGTATTATGCCTAAACAAAACCATTCAAGGACATTTGGTTATATACTGCCAGAACTTGGACTCAATTTGCTGCAAGTGCAAAACTCAGAGGTCCACCTTGTAGCTCACACATGCTTCAACTTTGTGGACTGAAGTGGAGAAGGACTTCAATCGAACTTCTTGGGAATTTGCAATGAAGCAAGGAGCTGACTCTGCCCACTTGTCTGGGACTTCTGCATTTTGGTGTGTGTAAACCAACAGGTCAAATGAACCTGAAATTTAATTTTTTGTGTTAGAAACAAATGAAATTTTTTATAATTACAAAGAAGTCAATTATTGATGCAAACATTTCTTAACATTCCAAAATAGAATCTACTCTTTTATGGTACAAATACAATTGCTAAATATCCTGTTCAAATAGGAAAATATATGTGCCCAGGCACAACCAAACACAAACAATTCTAGATTAAGCTTGAAAATCCTATTAAGCTTAACCCACACTGGACGGGTGGTACAGTACTGTACCGCGCATTCAAAAGCCCAGTGGCCGGGCGGCACAGTATTGTGCCAGCCATTCAATTGATTTAGGCCTAATAATTTGAACGCCCCGGCATTGGGACATTCAAGGCTAGAATTCCCCCGTCGTGGATGGGTTAATCCTGATTTGATTATGGGACAACAAAACAGTTACTATTGGCCATATGACTACCCTTTCCTTATGGTTGGGGGATATTTCTTAATCTATTATATCAACATACTGAAGATAAAAGGGTGAAAAATCAAATAAAAGGTAGGCTGAAATGCCAAAAACTGCTGAAGTACTCACAAACACAATCAAGTAGAGGTAAAAAGGTCACGGAGGCGGTGATTTGGCGAATGACATCTCGCATCTCCTTCTGGATAACTTTCAGGTCTTTGGAGCCGACTTTACCCCTAGGAAGAAATTGATAAATACTCAGACATAAAACAGATTGAGATAAAAAGAATTATGTAAACATTTGAATCTTCATCTGAATGTATTCTTGGCAAAGAAGATAAAAAGAAAAGGAGAAGCTAAAATGCAAATAAAGCAATGACAATAATGCATATGTTTAGTGTTCTGTATAAGTCTGAACAATGAACTTGATAAATAATGCAATCTAACAACCATTTATAAAGCAATTTTATTCCCTCTCATCTGCAAACTATTAGCAGTGTATTGGGAAGCAACTAAATGCAATATATTGCAAGTTTAATAAGAGAATGAGAGTGAGAGTACACAAACTTACTCTTTAATAGACTGAGGGCCAAAACCTGGCTCATGCTGGATATCAAAGTCCCATCGCTCCAGAACTTGTTGGGTGTCGACATTGCTCACCACAAGTACCAGCCGCTGAATCTTCCCTTGCTCTAGCCAATCTATAAGCATAGCAACTCACAACATATAGACTATATTCTTTACTGTCAAATTCAGTACTTGATTTTTTCTTTTAATTTCTTTGCAATTACCATGAAAGTTAAAATGACTAATGTCATTTTTCTACTATCTATAGTTTACAAAAGTAATTTGTCAACATTATAACCATGCATCAACTTTCCTTTACATTATTTAGGTTAATATAAAACTTGAAATCATTGCAATATATAAACTTAAATAAATACCAGCACTTCCATCTATTTCAACACCCAAATGAAAGGACAATTTTAAAATGACATACCCTTCATCTGCGCCAAGACATTGTTCAAGTATTCCTTCACCCCCTCATCTGTCGTGGTAAGTAGAGTGAGGCCATACTGCTGCTGGAATGTGAATGACTCAGGGGGGTAGATGCCGCGCTGGTACAAGATGCTGTTGATCCCAAAGTCTGCAATATTGATGACATGTGTAAGAAAGCTAGGATTATGATGCTAGTACAAATCTTACTAGTACTCCTGACAAATTCCATTAGCAAGTTATAAACACATCTCAGGTACTGTTACCCAAATACCTTGTTTAAATCTTAACCTTACCACTGACTGGGAGGAATAGACTGATTTTTTTTTATATAAATTGAATACCTCAACTGGAGAATCTTAAAATAATAATATATCATAGGCAAAGCTAAGATACAATGGATAAAGTAGGTGAACCTGCCATAAAATTGACCTGGCCTGGGAACAAACTCTTGCAGTTAACTTGTCCTTTTAGGACAACAACAAGGTGTGTGTGTGTGGGGGGGGGGGAGCATAGCAATATTTGTAGTTGATATTATCTACAGTAATTGTTTATGAGGATATTCCAAAACAAATAAGGGAAAAATGAATTGCAATATTTGTAGCTGATATAATCTACAATAATTGTTTATATGAAGATATTCCAAAATAAATAAAGACATGCAAGAAAATAACATACTACTTTAAGGATATCAAAATTATCTGTTTTTCCTCCACTTCTACTATAAAAATACTATAATTCATATCTATAACATAACTGCAGAATATATTCAGGTTTTCCCTTCCCAAACAATTTTGTGAAATCATGATGAGAGGAATTAACTTCATGAAACAAACCCCTAAGTGCCCCTCTTCTGATTTTCAATGATATCCTTTCATATTAAAAATTCTAAACTTAACCCCTTCATAATGAATAAGTGGAAAGACTGGTAAAACTTACTAACAGCAACACAAGTATCACCAACACGCCTACAGCAATTTGGAAAACACTACCAAATCTCTAGGGTCAGCAATGTATATGCCTAAATGCAACCAATACAGCAATTAAAGACATGGCATCATGATAAGATAACCATCTTCAAACTGCCTCAAGATTACTCACACTAAGTGAAGTTCCAAACAACCATCTTCAAACTAACTGAAGTCCCAAACAGTAAGTAAGATGAAACTGTCCTTGCTCATGACCGATCTAAGGGTAGTTTTGAGTGGGTATTATCTTTGGACAGACTAGGCATCGAGGAAACATTTTTTTCCAATAAATGGCCCTTTTCCAAGCAAGTGCACATTAGCTAAAGCAGAGAAATATCAAGTCTTCTGTTTATCATTGAAGGATGAAGGTTGAAGGAAATACTAATGGTACAATATTTTAATAAAATAAATTCTTCATTTTCAATTAGCAAAGGATATGTCTTTGATGGAAAAGTATTTTAATTTTCCGATAAAGTCAAATTGGCATAAACTAAAAAGACAAATAAGAAAAAAGAAAAAGATTCTTATGTTTAGAATCTCAGGTGACCTGTTTCCTGGACTGGCAAAGAAACCAGCCAGTCCAGGAAACAGGTCACCTGAGATTCTGCACTTCAGCATCAGCTATAGTGATGTCACATTGGCTTGAAACTGTAACTAGTGGAGTGATTCAACAGGTGTGATCAAATGCAACTCCTACCCCCCTATCTCTCTCTCTCTCTCTCTCTCACAAACACACACACACTCAAACTCTTTTTTGGCCAAAAAGGTAAGAACCTCATCAACTAAATGAACTTGATTTAATGCTCCAAAATCCCATTCAAAATTCCCATCAAAAAGATTTCATGCCAT
>BOPN01006912.1:33738-36238 GCA_017312705.2 Penaeus japonicus
AAATCTGATATGTTGTTCTAATTTTGTATAGTCTACCTTTGTAAATTCTCTTATATGTATTCTCTTATAAGATACCTCATTTATACTTAAAAAAAAAGACATAAAAATACTCTTAAACATAATGTTTATCAAAAGTCAAAAATAGTAAGTCAAAAATAAGAAAAGAAGCAGCTGTATCTATGGAACATAGTGCATTATGAAAATTAAAGGTATACATCCCCCTTTGCAGAAAATACGCATCGATCGTCTTCATCATCAACAACAGATTCGAGACGAGCAAGAGGAAGCTCAACTACCTCACCTTCGAGGATTTCTCGGTGTGCGCGTCCCTCATGATGAACACCTGGACGACCTCCACGATCTCGTCCAGCTTCAACGTTGGGGCGGACGGCCGCGATGACTCTGATGTGGACCGAGAGTTCCTCATGGATCTTCGGGACTTCAAGCTGCTCTTGGATCGGGAGAAGGAGCACAGGAAGTAGGAAAATTTACGGAGCTTTGTGGTTGTTTGGTTCATTATGTATTTTAAAGATTATTGATGTTACTTTGGGGGGCTTTCTATCTGCTGGGAAGAAGGAAATTTGTGTGTTTCATTGTTGATTTTGTTAGATTTTTTCTTTAGATATCAAAGAATTGACCAAACTATTGTAAATGTACTAACCCATTCACGAATTGACCAAACTATTGTAAATATACTAGCCCATTCATGCTGGGGATTTTATTTGCGTAATGCCACTCCCGCCGGCTAGACAACAGGCGTGCACAGTGACTAATCACAGGATCTCTCCTGATGTGCTGCGCTACTATGAGCACTTTTCATCCTCCCGCTTCAATGGGGTGATAATAGCAGGATTCTGTATTTGTTTATATTATATTTACAAGTGAATAACAAATGAATAACAAATGTGTCTATACAAATGGAAGTGTTGTGATTATATACATATGTAACAATATTATACATATGTTTTGAGGGAGAGATCATGATAGTATGTCATCCGGCAGTAGCGAAATATTCCCATGACATGATATCGCATCACCCGGTGCGAATGTTATGGGAGCTTATGAACGACATCTTGTATCATTTCATCAACAAGACCATCAACATTATTATCATCACATCATCCACCACTCATCAGCATAACCTTGGCCATCGTCATCACCACAGACACCCTTACAGTATGCCCTCATCCCTTTCGCCCATCTCCATCTTTGTCTCCTTCATTTACATTCCCCTTTCCATCCCAATCTCCATTCCCATAGAAATCTCTGTCTCTATCTTAACTTTCAACTCCATTTCATTCTCCTTCTCCATCTCCTCCTCCATCTCCTTCTCCTTCTCCTTCTCCTTCTCCATCTCATTCTCCATCCCCATCCCCATCCCCATCCCCATCCCCATCCCCATCCCCATCCCCATCCCCATCCCCATCCCCATCCCCATCCCCATCCCCATCCCCATCCCCATCCCCATCCCCATCTCCATCCCCATCCCCATCCCCATCCCCATCCCCATCCCCATCCCCATCCCCATCCCCATTCCCATCCCCATCCCCATCCCCATCCCCATCTCCATCTCCATCTCCATCCCCACCCCCTCCCCCTCCCCATCCCCAACCTTCCTATCACCTCTCATTTACAACCCTACCCCTAACTCCCCTACTCTTGTTCCAGCATGACCCTGAGTCACCTGCGAGGCAAGATCCCAGATCGCATGTGCACTGAGGTCGAAAACAACTTCAAGGTCTACTCGCGGGCCATCATCAACATCGGCTGTGCCCTCAACAACACACGCGATCTGCGGGACTTCTTTGTCGACACGGTAGAGAAAATCGTGGACCCGTGTCGGCAGTCGAGGTGGAAAGGGGCTGAGCTGGAGGTCTTCTTGCAGGTCTATGCCGATGCAGGGAGCGGGCTCGACATTATGAATAGGTGAGTGATGGCTCGGTTAGGTTAGCTTCGTGAAGTGCTAGATTTTTTTTTTTATGAAGTAAGAAATGAAGAAATCTTTTATTATATTTGTTTATCCCTGTTTCTTTGGTGATTTTTTTTCTTATCTTTTTTAAGAGGTTTGCTTTCCTATGGGTTTGATATATTTTATAACTATGGAAAGGTAAGGCACATCTCTTTTTATGCTGATTAAGACAATTTTCCTATATACTAAAAAAGACAGGAATGAGAAGAATTTTTCAGAATGTATTAGAATTTTTTTTATATACTTACCAGTAATGTAATGTTGTTAATGTAATGCATATATGATTTCATTGAACAAGTATTGTTCTTGATATGTTAGTATTTGCTCAGATTATTTTTACAACTAGAGTGGAATCTTTTTACAAAGTTAGAGTGATGCAGTTAACATATATTACCCACCTTTTTACATAGAAAGGGAAATGTTGTTAGTTGCAAACTAGGACCTTTATGTTTGGGAATTATTTAGATAATGCTTAATATAATTCTTACCAATGTGAAAATACACACTGACACAGACACACATGCACAAACA
>BOPN01006912.1:46238-51238 GCA_017312705.2 Penaeus japonicus
GTGTTAGTGTATGTATATAATGTATATGTATGTTGATGGATTATGATGAATAAGTTTATTTTGATTGAATTGATATAAAAAAAGGTTCGGTTTTGAAATGTTTAGATAGCTCAGATGACATTAGTAATGGAAAGGCATTATGTTGCATGTATATCAATTTTAATGAGAGAGCGCTAACAAATATGGTGATGTTTTACTTAGATATTAAAATGAATTTGGGATTTTACTCATGTTGTGGTCATGAAAGAAAAATAAGTTACAAATTAGGAGTCAAAATAGAAGACTAATCAGAGCTAAGTACAATTTTAACCATTGAGGCTGGGAGTGCATGTGTATATGCACTGTCCATGATGGTTTGGTCTCATTGTTTATTTTTCTACACATGGAAGGCCTGATAAATGCTGAGTCACCAAGGAGTCAATTATTAAGCCTACTTTACCTCACCTGTTTATACCTATTTCTTTTTATATTGTTATGAAAGTTATTATGACAACAATGATTATTATTATGATTACATTATTACCGATAATAACACAAATATAGATTAAAACTTTTTCACAAAAATTCAAATATTGGGTGTCAGGTATAGTAAGTGAACTTTTTAGTTACTAATTGCATCTGGAACCATTTTTATGTAAAATGGAATGATAAATCAAAACCATAGAGGGCAGTGCATATTCCCAGCATCAGTGAGTTCAAAATTGAAAAAGAGAAGTGTACAAAAAAGGTTTGAAAATTATGATTTTTTAGGACATTGATAAAGTTAATTACCTATTCAATTTTTAGTGTTTCTTTTTTGCTTGAAGGGATAAGATTTTTAAAAGTTAGCAGTAGCATGAGAAATTATTAGTTTATTACACAAAGGCTGTAGTATGTTCAATTTAACTGATTTTGCTTTAGATTTCATATGATGGACTGGTAGTTTTCTTTTCTTTTTATAGAGAGTGACAGACCAGCAAACAGTTTTGATATTCAAAATAAGTATACACTCCTGAGCTCTACATTTTCAGCTATTTATTTATTTTCAATATTCACTGATATTCACTGACAGAGAATAAGAGTGTAACATCATCGTCGCTGGAATGTCTCACCACTTTGACCATTCTTTGAAATGTGCAAAAAGGAAGGAAAAAGAGAAGAATTACTGAAATAGAATCATGATTTTGGATTTAGCGTCAGCTTTGGCACGACTAACTGTTCAGCATCTGACCTGCGAAACCCCCTCCTGTGGCCGGCCAAGTGATCGATTACTAATTGCAACCTTCTCCCTTCCAATCGGTCTTCCAGCGACCACTCTCTCCGGATGACCTGGGAGAGATACATGAACACCATGAGGATGTGCATATGCCAGCTGTACCACTCCTGACACCACGCCCCACCGCTGCGCCTTACCCGCACCGCCACAGTGCAGGAAAAGGTCACATCCGAATGACCCTTGCTTCAAACAAGTAAGGAAAACTCGGTCGCTGACTGGTCGGTGTGGGGAGGGAGGGACGAGGCTCAAGGGAACGATTTGGTTTGCATGTGTTGGGGAAATGGGTAAGGATGGGTGTGGATGACTAAGGATGTGTGTGGATGAGTAAGGATGTGTGTGGATGAATAAGGATAGGTGTAGATGAGTAAGGATGCATGTAGATGAGTAAGGATGCATGTAGATGAGTAAGGATGTGTGTGGTTGAATAAGGATGGGTGTAGATGAATAAGGATGCGTGTAGATGACTAAGGATGTGTGTGGATGAGTAAGGTTGTGTATGGATGAGTAAAGATGCATGTGGATGAATAAGGATGGGTGTGGATGAGTAAGAATGGGTGAGAATGGGCATGGATCTTTAAAGTTGAGTAAGGATAGGTGAAGATGAGGAAGGATGGGTGAGGATGAGTGAGCATTGGTGATAGGTAGGAATGGACAAGAATGGGCTGTGATGGATAAGGATGGACAGAGATGGTTGAGGGATGGTTTAACATGGATCTGGTTGAGTGAGGATTGCTGACAGGTTTTGATAAATGGGAGTTAGTCTCTCAGTCTTTTTTTTTTTTTTTCTAGAAGTGAGTTTTAACATTCAAATGGGGTTTAAATGATGGTATGATGTTCTTCTTATCTTTCATGATATTCAAATGAAATGTAATTGACTGATTATCTTATATTAAGATTTCTTGCATACATAATGACTGAAAGTGAATTATCTATGCCTATTCTTTTGCTTTGCTTTCATTAACCCTTCCACTATGGGCCATTTTGGGGAGGTCAGATCACCGTCGCAGTGTTGTGTCTTTTTCTTTTTTAAATAGGCTAGTAATTCCTTCATTTGTTTGACTAGCTTACCAAATGCTAATTAGTATCACTTTCCTAATAAGTATTTAGACACAAATATCATACCAGAAGTATAGAAAATAATAGAGGATAACATCTTAACCCGTTAATGCTGGGTGACATGATATCACGTCATGTAGTGTCAGTACTTGCTGCAGGGACGAGATATCATGTCATGGCCTTTCGCATGTCTGGCATGCCGGATGATTGGGCGTGTAACGGTTGGCCACAGCCAGAGTGTTTGGCCTGTGTGTTTGAACTACCCCAGCTTTTAGATTGATTGGAGCCGAAACTGCCCAGTCGTTTTTGGGTTAAGATGCCCATTCCAGACCAAACATCTTAAGATGTGGCCCATTTTGGAAGGGTTAAGTATTTTGATTTTAGCAGGATGCTTTTAAATCATGATTTTATCTTCTGCTTCTTCTTCTTCTTCTTCTTCTTCTTCTTCTTCTTCTTCTTCTGCTTCTCCTTCTTCTGCTTCTCCTTCTTCTGCTTCTTCTTCTTCTGCTTCTTCTTCTTCTTCTTCTTCTTCTTCTTCTTCTTCTTCTTCTTCTATTTCTTCTTAATTTTTTTTATTTTTTTATTATTAAGTGTAAACTGATTAGGGATATATATGTTTGCAAGTTGCTTTATAGTATGATATCTTTTTTGGAAATATATTTGATAAATTCCACATATATCAATATAGATAAAGATATAGTTGCATGGTAGGATTTTTCATAAAAGCATTTTAATGTCATTACATATGATACAAACATAGCCTTTTATCATGTAGACTAATTGATTTACATTTTTTTCTCTTTCTAGGGTTGCAAATGAGCTTAGATTGGTAGAGCAGCCTTAGTTACTTCAAACAATTTATCGTCTTTTACTGATAGCATGGTAGACGTTTGCAAAGGAATTTTAAGGTGCAGGCATTTTGAATAGAGGAAGAGAAAGGGTTGAAGAAATTTGGTAAGGTGAAATGTACTTTATAAAGATTTGAGGAAAGAATGTTATTTTTTTTTTTAATGAATTAATTCATTTATATATATAAATATATTCTTTAATTATGGGTAGATTGTGATTACTTATCAAGATTTGCCATGTGCTGATAGTGTACAAATCTCTGATTGTACTGCCTGGTTGATTCGAGATGAATGAAAAATGGATTAACCCAATGCTCTTATCAGATTATGCATCTGACTGAATTGGTCTATTCATCATTCTTCATCATTAACTCAATGGTGCTGGGATATAATGGAATGCACTAGCTGCTGCAGTAGCATTGATATCAAGGTTGGTCACTTGAAAAAGAATATTGTAGTGCAGGACATTGTTTTTTTTTCCCTTGTCTTTAATTCTGGACAAGCAGATGATTATTATTCAATAGCATAATATAAGATAATAAAACAAGGTTTAGGTTTAGGTTTGGAAGGATATAGCTTGATAACTAGGGCCATCAGAGCCCGAAACCTGCATATGCATATAGTGCAGAGAGCAGCCTTCCATTATCATGGCGTGGTTAAATACCATCCAGAAATCGCCATGACATGTATAAATGCCATCTATCATCATTGAGTTAATTGATGTTATTAGACTGCATTGATGATTATGTAAGTTGTTATGTAATTATCAATGTTGGTTTACGTCCTTGCAATATCTGTCAGGGAAGAGATTCTGATTTTGGTTGGGTTGGGCTTGGAATTAAGGCCTTTCATTGAAATAATAAAGTACGTTTGTGTATCATCATGGTCGGATAAATTTGTTTTGGGATATAGATACACATTAATTATTTTTAATTCATTTCCTCAGTTGTTTCATGAAAAGACAGCCACTGATAAATGCTATATATTATGTACATATGCATATAGATATATAATATAAATGACAACATTTTGGGGAAAGGAGTTGAATTTTTGTTTGTACTATTATATTTCCTATTTTGTTATTAAATCTTTTTGTCTTTTATTTAACTTTAAGTGAATTGGCAAGTCTGCATTTAAATTTATGTGTGCAGTTGAGGTATTAAAAAAAGATATTTACAAAGATTTTTTGTTACTTTGCCACATGTTTCTGTTGTATTTGTGATATTGAAGCACACATTTTATTTTTATGTATACTAATATTTATGTAAATATTTGTAAATTTTGAATGTAAATAGAAAATGTGATCATTAAATTGCCTTCTTAATGTCAGTCAAATTATATCTGAACTAATGAACCTAACAGACTTCTTTCCTCTCAAAAGTTATCTGAACTAACTTCTTTCCTTCGTTGCATGGAACATTTCAAACTTTACTTGCACTTTACTTGTACTAAAATTGTATATCGAAGTCATACCGTTGCCATGAGCATGAGAAATCTCACAACCCTTGGTGAGTGATGAAAAACATCCATTACACATGGTGATGCAGCTATTATTGGACATCTATGAATAAGTTTTTCTTTTTATCAAATTGCAATATTCTGTGAGATATCATAGGCTTGACAGAAAATAGTTGGGTGTTCAGGTGGCCAGGTTATTCTAATATGGGTGATTTTAGGTTGCAAAGAGATCTTGCAACATAATTACATTTGGTGTCTGCAATGTCCATCGCCATAACTCATTGCGGACGTGGGATAGATTCGCTTGCCCAGTCTCCAGGATGGGTTTTATTTCAGAGTGAGGCAGCTTCATGCAACATACTTTGTGTTTTCCCACTCTGTTT
>BOPN01006913.1:0-2500 GCA_017312705.2 Penaeus japonicus
GAGAGAGAGAGAGAATGAGAGAGAGATAGAGAGAGAGAATGAGAATGAGAGAGAGAGAGAATGAGAGAAAGAGAGAAAGAGAGAATGAGAGAAAGAGAGAATGAGAGAGAGAGAGAATGAGAGAGAGAGAGAGAGAGAGAGAGAGAGAGAGAGAGAGAGAGAGGCAGGCACGCAAAGAGGGAGAGAAAGGGATGAAGATGAAGCAGACGGAGGGAGGGAGGGAGGAGGAGGAGGGAAGGAGAGAGGGACGGGGTGGGGAGGGGTAGGGAGGGGAGGAGAGAGAGAGAGAGAGCGGGAGGGAGGGTTTGTGTGAGTAAGGGGCTTGCGATGCCCGCACATGTCTGCCTCCCCCCCTCCCTTCCCCTCCCCTTCCCTTCCCCTTCCCTTCCCTTCCCGTCTTCCCCTTCTTACCGCCCCGTCCCCCCCCCACCCCCACACCCCCCCTTCCTCTCCCCCTAAACCTGTCTCGCTCCCCTTCTGGCCTCAACGTTTTTTTCCCCTTCCCTTCTCTCTCTCTTCCTCTCTCTCTCTCTCTTTTTATCTCTCTCTCTCTTTCTATTTCGCTTTCTCTCTCTCTTCTTTCTCTCTCTCTCTCTCTCTCAGAGAAACACGCATACACACACACACACTGGCGCACAGCCTGGGGGGTTGCCAGGTATCATAATATCTCAGAAGGGCGGAGTTGAGACTACGCCCAGACTTGTGTACATGTTGGTGTACACATGTGTGTGTGTGTTTGTGTGTGTGTGTGTGTGAGAGAGAGTAAGTGTGTTTGTTTGTGTTTTTTCTATGTGTGTGTGTGTGTTTGTGTTTTTTCTATGTGTGTGTGTGTGTTTGTGTTTTTTCTATGTGTGTGTGTTTTTGTGTGTATGTGTGTGTTTTTGTTTTTTTATGTGTGTGTGTATTTGTTTTTGTGTGTGTACGTGTGTGTTTGTGTATGTATATATGTGTCTATGTCTGTATGTTTGTGCATTCTTGCTTTCTTGCATTAGCTCTGTTGTTGCCTATGTTTTTGTATCCATAATCGCAGGCATATTATTGTTTGTTGCAATATGTCATATACTTTTTTTTTTTAATCATATTTCAGTCACTTGTTTATTTATTTTTTTTTTTATAAAGAAATAGTTTTTTTTTTATTACTATTTATTTATTTATTATTATTATTATTATTATTATTATTATTATTATTATATTTATTATTATTATTATTATTATTATTATTATTATATGTATGATTATATTTATTATTATTATATTTATTATTATTATTATTATTATTATTCGTTTATTTAATATCATTTTATTTATTTGTTATAATTATAGTTATTATTATTGTTTTTTATTATGTATTATCATTGTTATTATTATTATTATTATGATTATTATTATTATTATTATTATTATTATTATTATTATTATTATTTAAAGAAGCCTATTACGTTGCAATTATGTTGAAAAAAATAGAATGATTGCATTGCAAAAAGAAACGTGATTAATGATTATAAATGATAATGAAAAATCAATGAAATGTAAATGAAAAATGATCATTAAAAACCAGAGGATTGTATTGTCTCATAAATAAAATAAACTTGAATAAATTGAAAAAAAATAACTCTATGATTATATTACAAAAATTGAAATTAAAATTATTAAAAGTAATGCTATTGATTACGAGAATATCATATTATATATATATATATATATATATATATATATATATATATATGTATATATACATATATATATACATATATATATATAAAATACAAAAAATTAAAGCAAAAACATATATTTTTTTAATTATAAAAAAAGAATACGATCTGAAAAATGACGAGAAAATGATATTAAAATAAACGATATGGATTAAATTTGATTATTTACCTTATCAATAATTGCATTAATGATTTGATCAATTTAGGTCAATTAGATTAAATAAATCATGCAAATTATTAGATGAACAATGTAATGATTGTAATGTTGAAGGACGAATTTTGATTAATGTAAATGATTATCTATGATAAAAGATAACTTAGATAATTATATATAATTATCTATCATTAATTAGGTGATTAGATGTTAATTAGATGATTAGATTTGATTAAATATATAATGATAATAATGACAATGTCCATTCTATAAATATATACGTATATATATATATATATATATATATATATATATATATATATATAGAGAGAGAGAGAGAGAGAGAGAGAGAGAGAGAGAGAGAGAGAGAGAGAAGGGGGGGGAGGAAAGGAGAGAGAGGGAGAGAGAGAGGGACTCCCTGGGAGGGAGGGAGAAAGGGAGAGAGACAGAGACAGACAGAGAGAGAGACAGACACACACAGAGAGAGAGAGAGAGAGAGAGAGAGAGAGAGAGAGAGAGAGAGAGAGAGAGAGAGAGAGAGAAGGGGGGGGGGAGGAAAGGAGAGAGAGGGAGGGAGAGAGAGGGAGAGAGAGAGGGACTCCCTGGGAGGGAGGGAGAAAGGGAGAGAGACAGA
>BOPN01006913.1:5000-7500 GCA_017312705.2 Penaeus japonicus
TCCCCCTCTCCTCCTCCTCCTCCTCTTCCTCCTCCTCCCTCTCCTCCCTCTCTTCCTCCCTCTCCTCCCCTCCCTCTCTTCCTCCTCCTTCCTACTCTTCCCGTCTCCTCCTCCTCCTCCTCCTCCTCCTCCTCCTCCTCCTCCTCCCTCTCCTCCCCTCCCTCTCTTCCTCCTCCTTCCTCCTCTTCCCGTCTCCTCCTCCTCCTCCTCCTCCTCCTCCTCCTCCTCCTCCTCCCTCTCCTCCCCTCCCTCTCTTCCTCCTCCTTCCTACTCTTCCCGTCTCCTCCTCCTCCTCCTCCTCCTCCTCCTCCTCCCCCCCCTCTCCTCCTCCCTCCCCTCCCTCCTCCCCTCCTCCTCCTCCTCCTCCCTCCCCTCCTCTTCCTCCTCCTCCCCTCCCTCTCCCCTCCCCCTCTGTCCTCCCCCCTCCCTTCCCCTCATCTTCTTCTTGTTTTTTTTTTCTCTCCTTCTTTTCTTCTTCATCTCAATTTAAAGAGTTCTTCCCCCGCGACCTTTCCCGCCGCGTGTGAAGAGCACACATGGTCGAGATCCTTGGCCTGTTTAATGCAACGGTGACCTTTATCGGCAGCGGTGTAATGGGACGGCGGGAAGTTCCAATGTTTCGTTGTTCTTTTGTTTTTTTTTTTGTTTTTTCTTGTGTTTTTTGGTTTTGATTTTGTTTTTGTTTTGGGTTTTTTGTTTTTTTGTTTTTTCTTGGTTTGTTTTTTTTTGTTTTGTTTTTTTTTTTTTTTAGGTTTTTCGTTTTTTTTTTGTTTTTTTTTTTCTCTTTTTTTCTTGTTTGTTTTTTTGTTTTTGTTTTTGTTTTGCTTGTTTTTTCTTGGTTTTTCTTGGTTTGGGGTTTTGGGGGTGAGTGGGTGGGTGGGGGAGGGGGGAGGGGGAGGGGGGAGGGGAGGAGGGGATGTATATGCTTGTGATTTATTTTGACTCGTGTGTTTTATTTAAATTTATCCTTAATATCAATAAGAAGTTATGAATATATATATATATATATATACATATATATATATTTATATTTGTATGTAAATGTTTATATTTCATATATATTTATCATATAAATATGTATATTTATATATATATATATATATATATATATATAATATGTATATATAATATATATATATTTATGCATGTATATATATTTATATATGTATATTTATATACATATTTATACATATATATATATATTTATAGATATATGTTTATATTTATTTATAGTTAGATAAATAGTAATATATTTATGTATATATATATATATATATATATATATATATATATATATATATATATATATATATATATATTTATGTATATTATATACACATACTCATACATACATACATACATTAATACACACACATTCACAAGTACACATACACACATACATAAACAATGCAACGTCTAATGTTATTTAAATGGAAAACATCAACAACATTAATGACAATAACAATGATGAGAATAATTATTATGATAATTATAGTAATAACAATAATAACAATGATGATGATAATAATAACAAGATTTTGAATTCTGAAATTTAGATTTTTTCACAATAATTATTATTTATTATTATTATTATTATCATTATTATCATTATTTATTATTATTATTATTATTATTATTACTATTATCATTATTATTATTATTATTATTTAGTATTTTTATTATTATTTTTATTATTATTATTATTATTATTATTATTATTATTATTATTTTTCACAATTATTCTTACATGGGGAAGAAATGTGTCAAAGGATTCGCTTGCTGTTCTTGTTTTATTATGAAAAAAAAAAATATATTTTTTTTAAATTTTTTTATGATTTTTTTAAAATGAATTTTTGAAAGATTAAAAAAGACTAAAATAGTGTTTTTTTTCATAATCCTTTTATTTTATTTTTATTTTATTTTTTTAGTTAAAAAAAAAATGATTTTTGATATTCTTTATATTTTTTAAAAATAATTTCTAATAATTTTTAATGATTTGTAATAACTTTAATGATAATAATGCAATAATGATTAAAAAAAGACATCCAACTCAAACGTTCCCCTTTTTCTCTCCCGCAGCCGCAGCAGCAGCAGGAGGAGGAACAGGCCACGCCCCCCTCTCCTCCTCCTCCTCCTCCTCTTCCTCCTCTTCTTCCACCACCCACGCCCGCGCCCCTGAGAGCTCGGGCGTGTGGGGCGGGCTCGTGTTCACACTGGAGCCCCAGAGCGCGGCCGTGGCCAGGGGCTCACCCGCGTGGCTCCACTGCGCGGCGCGGGTGTCGGAAGGGCACCCGGCGCCCACGCTGACCTGGCAGAAGGATGGGTACCCGGTGGGGGGTGACTTCGACGGCAGGAGGTGAGTAGGGAGAGGGATAGGGGGTGGGGTGGGGTGGGTGGTGAGAGGGAGAGGGATGTGAGATAGGGTAGGAGAGGTATAGGGTGGGTGGGAGGGTGAGGGAGGGAGAGAGAGGGAGGGGGATAAGGGAAGGGGGAGGGTGGG
>BOPN01006913.1:20000-22500 GCA_017312705.2 Penaeus japonicus
GGAGGGAGAGGGAGGGAGGGAGAGAGGGAGGGAGAAGGTAGGGAGGGAAGGAGGGAGGGAGACCTACCTGTGCAGGGCGGAGAACAGGGAGGACTCGCTGGACGCCGTGGTCCACCTGGAAGTCCTAGGTAAGAGGGAGGGGGAGGGAGAGGGAGGGAGGGAGAAGGAGGGAGGGAGAAGGTGGGAGAGGGAGGGAGGAAGGTAGGGAGAAGGTGGGAGAGGGAGGGAGGGAGGGAAGGAGAAGTAGGGAGGGAGGGAGGGAGGAAGGTAGGGAGAGGGTGGGAGAAGTAGGGAGGGAGGGAAGGAGAAGTAGGGAGGGAGGGAGGGAGGAAGGTAGGGAGAGGGAGGGAGGGAGGGGAGAGGGAGGGAGGGAGGGTATTGATATTATATATTATATATTATGTTATATATTATTATAATAATAATCATATAGTTATACAAAAATAATCATATAATTATACAATAATATATAATTAGCTATTAAATGAATAAATATATAAATATATATATAACAATAATATATATTATGTATTATATATTATATATTATATATAATATATTTATATTATATATTTATATTATATATATATTAATAAAATAAAACACTGCCACAAAATGAAAGGAAAAACTCCAAAAAATTGAAATTTCCCTAAAAAGTTCAAAACCTAAGCGAGTTTTTCCTTTCATTTTGTGGCAGTGTTTTGTTTTATCTGTTTTGTGCACGTTACTGTGTTTGTGTTTTTTGTGATTCATATAGATTTATATTTATATACCTCTACTCCCTCCAACCCCCACTCCCTTACCCTTACCCACCCCCCCCCCCTCTCACTAACCCCCACTCCCTTATCCTTACCCACCCCCACCCCCTCTCACTAACCCCCACTCCCTCTCACTCATCCCCTACCTCTACCCCCTCCAACCCCTACTCCCTTACCCTTACCCACCCCCACCCCCTCTCACTAACCCCCACCCCCTTACCCTTACCCACCCCCACCCCCTCTCACTAACCCCCACTCCCTTACCCTTACCCACCCCCACCCCCTCTCACTAACCCCCACCCCCTTACCCTTACCCACCCCCACCCCCTCTCACTAACCCCCACTCCCTTACCCTTACCCACTCCAACACCCTCTCACTAACCCTCCCCCCCACCCCAACCCCCACTCACTCTCCCCCCCTCCTACCGGCAGTGCCCCCTCGCTTCGTCCGCCGGCCGGCCAACGCCCTCGGCTCCGAGAAGGAGGACCTGGAGCTAGAGTGCCAGGTGTACGGGAGGCCCCCCCCCACCGTGCACTGGCTCAAGAACTCCGAGCTCATACTGGAGAGCAACTACTTTCAGGTGGGTGGTTGTTGTGGTTGTTTGGTTGTGTGGTTGGGTGGATGTTTGGTGAGTCCTGGTGGGTTGTGTGTGGTTGTGTGGTGGGTCCAGGTGTGTGGTTGTTTGGTCGTGTGGTTGTGTGGTTGAAGGAATGGCTCAAGAACGCCAGGTATGTGGTTGTGTGGTTGTGCGGTTGAAGGAATGGCTCTAGAACGCCAGGTGTGTGGTTGTGTGGTTGTGCGGTTGAAGGAATGGCTCTAGAACGCCAGGTGTGTGGTTGTGTGGTTGTGTGGTTGAAGGAATGGCTCTAGAACGCCAGTTGTGTGGTTGTATGGTTGTGTGGTTGTGCGGTTGAAGGAATGGCTCTAGAATGCCAGTTGTGTGGTTGTGCGGTTGAAGGAATGGCTCTAGAACGCCGGTTGTGTGGTTGTGCGGTTGAAGGAATGGGTCTAGAACGCCAGGTGTGTGGTTGTATGGTTGTGTGGTTGTGCGGTTGAAGGAATGGCTCTAGAACGCCAGGTGTGTGGTTGTATGGTTGTGCGGTTGAAGGAATGGCTCTAGAACGCCAGGTGTGTGGTTGTATGGTTGTGCGGTTGAAGGAATGGCTCTAGAACGCCAGGTGTGTGGTTGTATGGTTGTGCGGTTGAAGGAATGGCTCTAGAACGCCAGGTGTGTGGTTGTGTGGTTGTGTGGTTGTGCGGTTGAAGGAATGGCTCTAGAATGCCAGTTGTGTGGTTGTGCGGTTGAAGGAATGGCTCTAGAACGCCAGTTGTGTGGTTGTATGGTTGTGCGGTTGAAGGAATGGCTCTAGAACGCCAGGTGTGGGGTTGTATGGTTGTGTGGTTGTGCGGTTGAAGGAATGGCTCAAGAACGCCTGGAGAGCACCTATTACCAGGGGTGTGGTTATGATTGTGGTTATAACAATTATTGCATTATATATGTGATTATTTATAATGTCTCATTTTATATCTCATTAACATGTGGTGTTGTTCACTCCCTCCCTCTCTCCCCTCATCTCATTTTCCCCTCCCATCCCCCACCCCTTCTCCTTCACTCCCTCTCCCCTCCCTCTTATCCCTCCCTCTCCTCACCTCCCTCCCTCTCCTCCCTCCCTCTCCCTCTCCTCTCCCCCTCCCTCTCCCCCTCCTTCTCCCCCTCCTCCTCCCCCTCCTCCTCACCTTT
>BOPN01006913.1:27500-37500 GCA_017312705.2 Penaeus japonicus
ATGATAGGAAGGGCAGGAAGAACGAGGGGAATGAGAATAAAGATGATAGGAGAAAGAGGATAAAAATGATAGGAAGGGTAGGAAGAACGAGGGGAATGAGAATAAAGATGATAGGAGAAAGAGGATAAAAATGATAGGAAGGGTAGGAAGAACGAGGGGAATGAGGATAAAGATGATAGGAGAAAGAGGATAAAAATGATAGGAAGGGTAGGAAGAACGAGGGGAATGAGAATAAAGATGATAGGAGAAAGAGGATGAAAATGATAGGAGAGGCAGGAAGAACGAGGGGAATGAGAATAAAGATGATAGGAGAAAGAGGATACAAATGATAGGAAGGGGAGGAAGAACGAGGGGAATGAGAATAAAGATGATAGGAGAAAGAGGATAAAAATGATAGGAAGGGTAGGAAGAACGAGGGGAATGAGGATAAAGATGATAGGAAGGGGAGGATGATAATGAGGATAGAAATGGAAATAATCATGAGGGTAAGAATGAGTAAAATGAAAATGAGGATAAGAATGAGGAAAATAATTAACTGGTCTACCTTTCCCTCCTTCATTCCTTCCTTTCCTTCCCTTCCTTTCCTTCCCTTCCCTTCCCTTCCCTTCCCTTTCCTTCCTTCTCCACAGGTGGGCTCAGCTGAGGAACACGAGGTCGAGATCGGGCCGACGGTGACCCGACATGACCTGACCGGCCTGGACGAGTTCACGGAGTACAGCGTGTGGCTGGTGGCCGTGAACGCTAACGGGGCGGGCGACGCGACGCGGGAGGTCACGGCCAGGACGTTTTCCGACGCGCCGACGCGAGAGCCTCAGAACGTGACGGTGGAGGCTGCCAGTTCGAGGGTAAAGAGAGAGAGAGAGAGGGAGAGAGAGAGAGAGAGAGTGAGAGTGAGAGTGAGTGAGTGAGTGAGTGAGTGAGTGATTGAGTTGTGTTGTTGTGTATTTATATGTATGTGTTTATGTGTATATATAGATACTTATGTTCATATACAAGTATGTTGTCTTTAGGAATGTATATACATTTTTATGATATAAAGTCCCCCCTAAAAAAAGGATAATATAAAATAAAAATAACCCTTCCGTCCTCTCTTCTTTCGTTCTTTCTTTCTTTACTTCCTTTCTTCTCTCTTTCTTCTTCTCCCCCTCTCTCTTTCTTCCTTCCTTCCTTCCTTCCTTCCTTCCTTTCCTTTCCTTTCTTCTCTCTTCCTTCTCCTTCCCCCCTCTCTTCTTTCTTTCTTTCTTTCTTCCTTTCCTTTCTTCTCTCTTTCTTCTCCTTCCCCCCTCTCTTCCTTCTCCTTCCCCCCTCTCTTCTCTCTTTCTTTCTTCTCTCTTCCTTCTCTCCCCCTCCTCACTTCTTCCTTCCTTCCTTTGTTCTCCTTCCCCCCCTCTATTCCTTCTTTCTTTCCTCCTTCCTTCCTTCCTATCTTCTCTCTCCCCTCCTCCCCCCTCCCCTCACTCTTTTCTTCCTTCTTTTCCTTCCTTCCTTCCTCCCCTCCCTTCCTGCCTTCCTTCCTCCCTTCCTCCCTTCTCTCCCCTCCCTCCTCGTTGTATTTATATGTATGTGTTTGTGTATATATAGATACATATGTTCATATATAAGTATGTTTGTGTTTAGGAATGTATATACATATATATGATATAAAGTCCCCCCTAAAAAAAGGATAATAATAAAATAAAAATAACCCTTCCATCCTCTCTTCTTTCGTTCTCTCTTTCTTTCCTTCCTTTATTCTCTCTTTCTTCTTCTCCCCCCCTCTCTTCCTTCTTCTCACTTTCCTTTTTTTTCTCTTTCTTCTCCTTCCCCCCTCTCTTCCTTCTTTCTTTCCTCCTTCCTTCCTTCCTATCTTCTCTCTCCCCTCCTCCCCCCTCCCCCTCCCCTCCCCTCACTCCTTCCTTCCTTCTTTCCCTTCCCTCTCTCCCCTCACTTCTTCCTTCCTTCCTCCCTTCTCTCCCTTCTCTCCCCTCCCTCTCTCCCTCTCTCTCTCTCTCTCTCTCTCTCTCTCTCTCTCACTCTCACTCTCTCTCTCTCTCTCTCTGTCTCTCTCTCTCTCTCCCTCCCTCTCTCTCTCTCTCTCTTTCTTCTTCCCACGCCCAGAGCCTCATCCTCCGGTGGGAGCCTCCTCCCCCGCGGGACCAGAATGGGGTCATCACGGGTTACAAGATCCGCTACAAGGAGCGCGGGAAGACGGGTTCGACGAAGACCAAGACCACGGACGGTAATAGGCGGCTCTTCGCGCTGACGGACCTCAAGAGGAGCACGCAGTATGCTATTAAGGTGAGGGGGGAGAGGGGGGGTAAGAGGGAGGGGGTGAGGTGAGAGAGAGAGAGAGAGAGGGAGAGGGAGAGGGAGAGGGAGAGGGAGAGAGAGAGAGAGAGAGAGAGGGAGAGGGGATGAGAGGGAGAGGGAGAGAGAGAGAGAGAGAATAACAACAATAAAAATGATAATAAAATGAATGTGACAAATGATAAATGATTATAGCAAAAACAGTAGTAACATTGACATTACCCCTATTACCCCATTACCCTATTACCTCCCCATTAACTAACTAACTCCCCAATAACACCTATTACATCCTCATTTACTCCAATTACCCCATTAACTTCCCCATTATTTCCCCAATAGCCCCCATTATTTCACCATTAACCTTTCTATTATCTCCCATTATTTCCCCATTAACCTCTCTTTTACCTCCCATTATTTCCCCATTAACCTCTCTTTTACCTCCCATTATTTCCCTATTAATCTCCCTATTACCTCCTATTATTTCCCCATTAACCTCTCTTTTACCTCCCATTATTTCCCCATTAACCTCTCTATTACCTCCTATTATTTCCCCATTAACCTCCCTATTACCTCCTATTATTTCCCCATTAACCTTCCCTATTACCTCGCCCATTAACCCCTTATGCCCTTATTTCAGCTCTCTGCCCTGACGGTGAACGGCTCGGGTCCCGCCAGCCACTGGATCCCCGCGGAGACCTTCGCCAACGACTTGGACGAGAACCGTGTCCCGGACAAGCCTACGAGTCTGAGAGGTGAGGGAACGGAGGGAGGGAGGGGGGGAGGGAGGGAGGGGGGGAGGGAGGGAGGGAGGGAGGGGGGGAGGGAGGGAGGGAACGAAGGGAGGGAGGAAATGGAGGGAGGAAACAAAGGATACAGAGGGAATGGAGGGAGGGAGGGAGGGTGTGACTGTTTATTAATTTTATTTTATTTTATGTTATTTCTTCTTTCTTTTTTTTCATATAGTTTCATCCTGGACAAACCTACTAGTCTCAGGGGAGGGAGGGAAGAGGAGAGGGAGGAAGGACATGGCTGTTTTAGCTTTTGTTTTATATATATATATATATTTTTTTTTTGGGGGGGGGGGGGGGCAAGCCGACGAGTCTCAGAGATTTCAGTTTCAAATCTTTGTTATTAGTGTTAATTATCTAATTATTGTTATCATTAGTCTACCCTCAACTACCTAATTATCAATATCTCATTATCTTACTAATTATCTCACTATCTTTATCATTGTTATGAATATCTTGTTATCTTATTGATTATCTCACTATCTTGAACCTTGTTATCAAAGTCTCATTATCTGATGAATTATCTCATCAGTGTCTCATTATCTTATTAATTATCTCATCAGTGTCTCATGATCTCATTATCAATGATTAAATAGATGTCACTCTCTATTACGATCAACTGTTGCTATTCCGCCTTTTCACGCTCTTTATCAATTTGCGTCTGTTTTTTCCCCCATTCTCCTCCTATTTGCTTCTCTCAATTCACTCCCTCTCTCTTTCTCTCTTACTTTCTCTTTATTTTTCTCTTACTTTCTCTCTATTTTTCTCTCTCTTTCTCTGTCTCTCTCTCTCTCTCTCTTTCCCTGTCTCTCTCTCTCTCTTTCCCTGTCTCTCTCTCTTTCTCTGTCTCTCTCTCCATCCCTGTCTCTCTCTCTTTCTCTGTCTCTCTCTCTCTCTCTCTCTCTGTCTCTCTATCTCTCTCTCTCTCTCTCTCTCTCTCTCTCTCTCTCTCTCTCTCTCTCTCTTTCTCCCTCTCTCCCTCTCTCTCTCTCTCTCTTTCTACTTCCCACGCCCAGAGCCTCATCCTTCGGTGGGAGCCTCCCCCCCCGCGGGACCAGAACGGGGTCATCACGGGTTACAAGATCCGCTACAAGGAGCGCGGGAAGACGGGATCGACGAAGACCAAGACCACGGACGGGAATCGGCGTCTCTTCGCACTGACAGACCTCAAGAGGAGCACGCAGTATGCTATTAAGGTGAGGGGGGAGAGGGGGGGTGAGAGGGAGGGGGTGAGGTGAGAGGGAGAAGGTGAGAGGAAGAGGGGGTGAGAGGGAGAGAGAGGGAGAGAGAGGGAGAGAGAGAGAGAGAGAATAACAAAAATAAAGATGATAATAAAAGAATGTGACAAATGATAAATGATTATAGCAAAAACAGTAGTAACATTGACATTACCCCTGTTACCCCATTACCCTATTACCTCCCCATTAACCCATCCATGACGGGGGAATTCTAGCCTTGAATGTCCCAATGCCGGGGCGTTCAAATTATTAGGCCTAAATCAATGGAATGGCTGGCACAATACTGGGCTTTTGAATGCGCGGTACAGTACTGTACCACCCGTCCAGAGTGGGTTATCCTCCCTATTCCTCCCATTATTTCCCCAATAACCTATCTATTACCTCCCATTAACCTCCCTATTACCTCGCCCATTAACCCCTTATGCCCTTATTTCAGCTGTCTGCCCTGACGGTGAACGGCTCGGGTCCCGCCAGCCACTGGATCCCTGCGGAGACCTTCGCCAACGACTTGGACGAGAACCGTGTCCCGGACAAGCCTACGAGTCTGAGAGGTGAGGGAACGGAGGGAGGGAATGGAGGGAGGGAGGGAGGGGGGGAGGGAGGAAATGGAGGGAGGGAGGGAGGGAGGCGGGGAGGGAGGGAGGGAGGGCCTACGAGTCTGAGAGGTGAGGGAACGGAGGGAGGGAGGGAGAGAGGGAGGGAGGGAGAGAGGGAGGGAGGGAGGGGGGGAGAGGGAGGGAGGGAGGGAGGGAGGGAGGGTCAAAATGGCGGAAGGAAGGAGAGAGGGAGGGTATGTGTGAATGGAGGAAGGAGGAGAGGGAGGGTACGGTGTGAATGGAGGGAAGGAGGAGAGGGAGGGTACGGTGTGAATGGAGGGAAGGAGGAGAGGGAGGGTATGGTGTGAATGGAGGGAAGGAGGAGAGGGAATGGAGGGAGGGAGGGAGGGAGGGAATGGAGGAAGGGAGGGAGGGAACAAACGAAGGGAGGGAAGGAGGAGAGGGAGGGGTACGGTGGAATGGGAGGAAGGAGGAGAGGGAATGGATGGAGGGAGGGAGGGAGGAACAAAACGGGCGGGGAGGGAACAAACGAAGGGGAGGGAAGGAGGGAGAGGGAGGGTACGTGTGAATGGAGGGAAGGAGGAGAGGGAATGGATGGAGGGAGGGAGGGAGGGAACAACGAAGGGAGGGAACAACGAGGAAGGAGAGAGGGGAGGGCACGTGAAGGTGGAGGGAAGGAGGAGAGGGAACGGAGGGAGGGAGGGTACGGTGGGAGGAAATGGAGGGAAGGAGGGAGGAAACAAAGGATACGGAGGACATGGAGGGAGGAGGGAGGGAGGCACTATTTATTTGTTTGTCAGTTTTTTTCTTTCAGGAGAAGTTTCATCCTGGACAAACCATGAGTTCAGGGAGTGGAGGCAAGAGGAGAGGGAGGAAGGACATGGTTGCTTGTTTTTGTTTTATATATATATATATATATATATATATATATATATATTTTTTTTTTTTTTTTTTTTTTTTTTTTTTGGTGGGGGGGGGGGGGCAAGCCGACGAGTCTCAGAGATTTCAGTTTCAAATCTTTGTTATTAGTGTTAATTATCCAATTATTGTTATCATTAGTCTACCCTCAACTACCTAATTATCACTGTCTCATTATCTCATTCATTATCTCATCAGTGTCTCATTATCTCTTTGATTATCTCATCAGTGTCTCATTATCTCATCAGTGTCTCATTATCTCTTTAATTATCTCTACTGGTGGTTCTATTATCTCATTGATTATCTCATCAGTGTCTCATTATCTCATTCATTATCTATATCAGTGTCTAATGTATCTCATTCATTATCTCATCAGTGTCTCTATTATTCCATTGATTATCTAATTAGTGTCTCATTATCTCATTCATTATCTCATCAGTGTCTCATTATCTCATTCATTATCTCATCAGTGTCTCATTATCTCATTCATTATCTCATCAGTGTCTCATTATCTCATTCATTATCTCATCAGTGTCTCATTATCTCATTCATTATCTCATCAGTGTCTCATTATCTCATTCATTATCTCATCAGTGTCTCATTATCTCATTCATTATCTCATCAGTGTCTCATTATCTCATTCATTATCTCATCAGTGTCTCATTATCTCATTCATTATCTCATCAGTGTCTCATTATCTCATTCATTATCTCATCAGTGTCTCATTATCTCATTCATTATCTCATCAGTGTCTCATTATCTCATTCATTATCTCATCAGTGTCTCATTATCTCATTCATTATCTCATCAGTGTCTCATTATCTCATTCATTATCTCATCAGTGTCTCATTATCTCATTCATTATCTCATCAGTGTCTCATTATCTCATTCATTATCTCATCAGTGTCTCATTATCTCATTCATTATCTCATCAGTGTCTCATTATCTCATTCATTATCTCATCAGTGTCTCATTATCTCATTCATTATCTCATCAGTGTCTCATTATCTCATTCATTATCTCATCAGTGTCTCATTATCTCATTCATTATCTCATCAGTGTCTCATTATCTCATTCATTATCTCATCAGTGTCTCATTATCTCATTCATTATCTCATCAGTGTCTCATTATCTCATTCATTATCTCATCAGTGTCTCATTATCTCATTCATTATCTCATCAGTGTCTCATTATCTCATTCATTATCTCATCAGTGTCTCATTATCTCATTCATTATCTCATCAGTGTCTCATTATCTCATTCATTATCTCATCAGTGTCTCATTATCTCATTCATTATCTCATCAGTGTCTCATTATCTCATTCATTATCTCATCAGTGTCTCATTATCTCATTCATTATCTCATCAGTGTCTCATTATCTCATTCATTATCTCATCAGTGTCTCATTATCTCATTCATTATCTCATCAGTGTCTCATTATCTCATTCATTATCTCATCAGTGTCTCATTATCTCATTCATTATCTCATCAGTGTCTCATTATCTCATTCATTATCTCATCAGTGTCTCATTATCTCATTCATTATCTCATCAGTGTCTCATTATCTCATTCATTATCTCATCAGTGTCTCATTATCTCATTCATTATCTCATCAGTGTCTCATTATCTCATTCATTATCTCATCAGTGTCTCATTATCTCATTCATTATCTCATCAGTGTCTCATTATCTCATTCATTATCTCATCAGTGTCTCATTATCTCATTCATTATCTCATCAGTGTCTCATTATCTCATTCATTATCTCATCAGTGTCTCATTATCTCATTCATTATCTCATCAGTGTCTCATTATCTCATTCATTATCTCATCAGTGTCTCATTATCTCATTCATTATCTCATCAGTGTCTCATTATCTCATTCATTATCTCATCAGTGTCTCATTATCTCATTCATTATCTCATCAGTGTCTCATTATCTCATTCATTATCTCATCAGTGTCTCATTATCTCATTCATTATCTCATCAGTGTCTCATTATCTCATTCATTATCTCATCAGTGTCTCATTATCTCATTCATTATCTCATCAGTGTCTCATTATCTCATTCATTATCTCATCAGTGTCTCATTATCTCATTCATTATCTCATCAGTGTCTCATTATCTCATTCATTATCTCATCAGTGTCTCATTATCTCATTCATTATCTCATCAGTGTCTCATTATCTCATTCATTATCTCATCAGTGTCTCATTATCTCATTCATTATCTCATCAGTGTCTCATTATCTCATTCATTATCTCATCAGTGTCTCATTATCTCATTCATTATCTCATCAGTGTCTCATTATCTCATTCATTATCTCATCAGTGTCTCATTATCTCATTCATTATCTCATCAGTGTCTCATTATCTCTTTCATTATCTCATCAGTGTCTCATTATCTCATTCATTATCTCATCAGTGTCTCATTATCTCATTCATTATCTCATCAGTGTCTCATTATCTCTTTGATTATCTCATCAGTGTCTCATTATCTCATTGATTATCTCATCAGTGTCTCATTATCTCTTTAATTATCTCATCAGTGTCTCATTATCTCATTCATTATCTCATCAGTGTCTCATTATCTCATTCATTATCTCTTTGATTATCTCATCAGTGTCTCATTATCTCATCAGTGTCTCATTATCTCTTTGATTATCTCATCAGTGTCTCATTATCTCATTCATTATCTCATCAGTGTCTCATTATCTCTTTAATTATCTCATCAGCGTCTCATGATCTCATTATCAATGATTAAATAGATGTCTATTACGATCAACTGTTGCTATTCCGCCTTTTCACGCTCTTTATCAATTTACGTCTGTTTTTCCCCCATTCTCCTCCTATTTGCTTCTCTCAATTCTCTCCCTCTCTCTTTCTCTCTTACTTTCTCTTACTTTCTCTCCATTTTTCTCTCTTTCTCTGTCTCTCTCTCTCTTTCCCTGTCTCTCTCTCTCTCTCTCTTTCCCTGTCTCTCTCTCTCTCTCTCTTTCCCTGTCTCTCTCTCTCTCTTTCTTTGTCTCTCTCTGTCTCTCTCTCCATCCCTGTCTCTCTCTCCATCCCTGTCTCTCTCTGTCTCTCTCTCTCTCTCTCTCTCTCTCTCTCTTTCCCTGTCTCTCTCTCTCTCTCTCTCTCTCTCTCTCTCTCTCTCTCTCTCTCTCTCTCTCTCTCTCTCTCTCTCTCTCTCTCTCTCTCTCTCTCTCTCTCTCTCTCTCTCTCTCTTTCCCTGTCTCTCTCTCTCTCTCTCTCTGTCTCTCTCTCTTTCTCTCTCTCTCTCTCTCTCTCTCTCTCTCTCTCTCGGCAACCGCCGCAGATGCAGAACGTGATGGTGCGCGGCTACACCATCGGCTGGGGCAAGGGAATCCCAGACGTCTATTCCAAGATCGTCGACAGCAAGCAGAGGAATTACGTCATAGAGGGGTTAGGTGGGTGTTGTTTGGAGATGTGTCGTGTGTGTTGGTGTGTGTTGTTGTTGCTAGTACGTGTGTGTGTATTTGTATGATTTATATATATATATATATATATATATATATATATATATATATATATATATATATATGTTTATATAATATATTTATATAAAAATATATATTAATGATATATATATGTATATATTTACATATATACTTGTATATTTAGAAATATATATATATATATATATATATATATATGTATATATATATAATTTTTTTTTTATACACATATATGTATTTATATGTATATGTCATTGTCATCACTATTATTATTATTATTCTCATTCTCATTCTCATTCTCATTCTCATTCTCATTATTTTTATGATTGTCATTTATGATCATCAACAACATTATTATTAATTTTTTCTAAATTATCGTCATTATCACCACCATCATCACCCAACCTCTATCACCACTACAACCACAACCACAACCACAATCTCACTCCCGACCACTCCAGAACCCAACGCCGAGTACGTCATCAGCCTCCGCGCCTTCAATGGCGTGGGTGACGGGCAGCCGGTATACGAGCAAGTGAGGACACGCCCACCGGAACCACCCTCCGCCCCCACCCTCACGCCCCCGGTGGGCCTGAAGGCGGAGGTGCTCACGCCGTTCACCGTCGCCCTCCAGTGGACGGATGCCACGCTCAACCGCAACCAGGTATTTGCATGGGGGGGTAGGGGTTGGAGTAGGGTAGGGTGGATAGGCAGAGAGATAGAAAGATGGATAGAT
>BOPN01006913.1:42500-45000 GCA_017312705.2 Penaeus japonicus
AACATCAGAATAAATCTTGACCGTCATTTCCATTCCCATTCCAGGCCTCAGACCCCTTTCGGCATTTGAACAAAACCCGACCGACCGTCATTCCTATTCCCATTCCAGGCCTCGGACTCTTTGGCATTTTAACAAAACCCGACCGAGTGTCATTCCCATTCCCATTCCAGGCCTCGGACTCTTTGGCATTTTAACAAAACCCGACTGAGTGTCATTTCCATTCCCATTCCAGGCCTCAGACCCCTTTTGGCATTTTAACAAAACCCGACCGACCGTCATTCCTATTCCCATTCCAGGCCTCGGACTCTTTGGCATGTTAACAAAACCCGACCGACCGTCACTCCCATTCCCATTCCAGGCCTCGAAGTAAACATCAGACTAAATCTTGACCGTCATTTCCATTCCCATTCCAGGCCTCAGACCCCTTTTGGCATGTTAACAAAACCCGACCGAGTGTCATTCCCATTCCCATTCCAGGCCTCGGAGTAAACATCAGAGTAAATCTTGACCGTCATTCCCATTCCCATTCCAGGCCTCAGACCCCTTTTGGCATTTTAACAAAACCCGACCGTCTGTCATTCCCATTCCCATTCCAGGCTCGGACCGTTCGGCCGCCATGCCCCCAGCGTCTCCCGGCTGGTTCCTCGACCAGAGCAGCCTCATCGTCCTGGCCGTGGGGGGTGTAGGGGGCGCCCTGACCGTCCTGGGAGGCCTTGTGGGGATCGCCCTCTACTGCCGGAGGAACAAGCACCTGCCGCGCCATGGCAACCTGTGAGAGAACCTTCTGCTTTCGCTCTCGATTCGGCTCTCTCTTGCTTCTTACTCCCTCTTTCTCTTGCTTCATTCTTGCTTCTTTCTCTCTCGCTTCTCCCTGGCTTCACTCTCTCTCTCTCGCTTCTGATTTCTCTCGCTTCTCTCTTGCTTCTCTCTCTATCGCTTCTCCCTGGCTTTGCTCTCTCTCTCTCTCTCGCTTCTCCCTGGCTTCGCTCTCTCTTCTGCTCTTTTCTTGATGCTTTCTTGCTTCTCTCTCTCTTGCTTCTCCCTGGCTTAGCTCTCTCTCTCTCGATTCTGATTTCTCTTGCTTCTCTCTTGCTTCTCTCTCTCTCGCTTCTCCCTGGCTTAGCTCTCTCTCTCTCGATTCTGATTTCTCTCGCTTCTCTCTTGCTTCTCTCTCTCTCGCTTCTCCCTGGCTTAGCTCTCTCTCTCTCGATTCTGATTTCTCTCGCTTCTCTCTTGCTTCTCTCTCTATCGCTTTTCCCAGGCTTCGCTTTCTCTAGCTTCTTTCTCCCTCTCTCTCTACTCTTTCTCCCTTCTCTCTCCCCCTCCCTCTTGTTCTTTCCCTCTCTCTCTCTACTCTCTCCCCTTCTCTCTCCCCTTCTCACTCTCTCTCCCTCTATCTCCCTCTCTCTCTCTCTCTCACTCTCCCTCTCCCTCTCCCTCTCCCTCTCCCTCTCCCTTTCCCTCGTC
This sequence comes from Penaeus japonicus, assembly GCA_017312705.2. Taxonomy (NCBI): domain Eukaryota; kingdom Metazoa; phylum Arthropoda; class Malacostraca; order Decapoda; family Penaeidae; genus Penaeus; species Penaeus japonicus. Next base: position 43,968 of record BOPN01006913.1, read on the forward strand.
CTTTCTCTTCCTCTCCCTCTCTCCAGGATAGGTTTTCCTTACATAGATAGAGAGAGAGAGAGAGAGAGATTGTGTTAATGATTATCATTGGCATGATTATTATCATCATTATCATTGTTATAGATAAGAATGACATATTAATGTGATATAAGTAATGAATATATTGTGAACATTGAAGTGATGAAATGATGTAAAGATATGATTATGATTATCCTTGTCATCACCATTACCACTCACCACTCCACTCACCACTCTAGCACCATCCACATATCATCACCATCACCACCCACCCACTACTCATCTCCACTCACCATCACCCACTCACCACCCACTCACCATCACTCGCCACTCACCATCACCCACTCACCACCCACTCACCATCACTCGCCACTCACCATCACCCACTCACCATCACTCGCCACTCACCATCACCCACTCACCACCCACTCACCATCACTCGCCACTCACCATCACTCGCCACTCACCATCACACGCCACTCACCATCACTCGCCACTCATCATCACCCACTCATCATCACCCACTCACCACCCACTCGCCACTCATCACCCACTCTCACCACACACCATCACTCACCACACATCATCACCATCACCACCCACTCATCACTGACCACTCACCACCACCTCCTCCTTGCAGGACCCACCGCGGCGGGGGAGGCAAATCGGGCAGCGGAGGGGGAGGAGGAGGCCTGGGGGGGTCTGGAGGAGGAGGGGGAGGGGGGGGCCAGCCCGAGCTTAAACCCCCCGACCTGTGGATTCACCACGATCACCACCTGGAGATGAAGAGCCTCGACCGGGGCGACGAGAGAGGGGGGGGAGGCCGGATAGGGGGGGCGACGTCCCCCGATCGTGAGACGGCCGTCGACCTTACAGGTGAGGGGCTGGGTTACTCAGTGTTGCATTGCGTTTTCTTCTGTTTCTTTTTCTCCCTCTTTCTTTCTCTTTCTTTCTGTTTCTTTCTCTCTCCTCTCTCTCCTCTCTCTCTCTCCTCTCTCTCTCTCCTCTCTCTCCT
>BOPN01006913.1:52500-55000 GCA_017312705.2 Penaeus japonicus
TCCTCATATTTCTCACAATTCTCATCATTCTCACAATTCTCATCTCTCTCTATTACTCTTTCTCTCTCTCACTCTCTCTCTCCCATTCTCATTCTCATTCTTATTCTCCTCATAATTCTCCCCATTCTCCTCCTCATTCTCATTCTCCTTATAAATCTCCCCATTCTCATTTTCCTCACAATTCTCACTTCATTCTCCTCATTCTTATTCTCCTCACATTTTGCACTTCATTTTCCTCCCCATTCTCCACCATTCTCCTACTCATTTTCATCTTGATTCTTACTTCATTCTTGTCCTCATTTTCCTCATTCTCATTCTCCTCACAATTCTCACTTCATTCTCATTCTCCTTATTTTCCTCATTCTCATTCTCCTCTCAATTCTCACTTCATTCTCCTCACAATTCTCACTTCATTCTCCTCATTCTCATTCTCATTCTCCTCACAATTCTCACTTCATTCTCCTCCTCATTTTCCTTATTCTCATTCTCCTTACAATTCTCACTTCATTCTCCTCCTCATTCTCCTCACAATTCGCACTTCATTCTCCTCCTCTTTCTCCATCATTCCCCTACTCATTCTCCTCATTCTCATTCTCCTCATTCTCATTCTCCTCACAATTCTCACTTCATTCTCATTCTCCTCACAATTCTCACTTCATTCTCATTCTCCTCATTCTCATTCTCACTTCATTCTTATTCTCCTCATTCTCATTCTCACTTCATTTTTCTCATACTCATTCTCATTCTCACTTCATTCTCACTTCATTCTCATTCTCACTTCATTCTCCTCATTCTGATTCTCATTCTCATTCTCCCCCCCGGCAGTGGTGGGCGGGAGCACGTCCAGCAGCGTCTACAGCGAGGGTCCCCACTCCCTCCACCGGCCTGGGGGAGGGGGGGGCTACTCCCTCACCCAGTTCCCCCCTCCCTCCTCCTCCTCCTCCGTGGGGGGCCTAGGGCTGGGTGGGCCCCTCCCCCCACCGTCCTCAGCCTCCCCTGCTGAGAACCCATACGGACCGAACCCCAACAGGTGAGTTTTTCCCGAGAGGTTGGTGGTGGTGGTGTTTTGTGAGGTTTTTGTGAGGTTGTGAGGTTGGGTTTTCATTTGTAAGTTTGTGAGGTTGGTGTTTTCATTTGTGAGTTTGTGAGGTTGGTGTTTTCATTTGTGAGGTTTTCGTGTGTCTTTGTGAGGTTTTTGTGAGTTTGTGAGGTTGGGTTTTCATTTGTGAGGTTGGTGTTTTCATTTGTGAGGTTTTTGTGAGTTTGTGAGGTTGGTGTTTTCATTTGTGAGGTTTTTGTGAGTTTGTGAGGTTGGTGTTTTCATTTGTGAGGTTTTTGTGAGTTTGTGAGGTTGGTGTTTTCATTTGTGAGGTTTTTGTGGAATTTGTGAGGTTGGTGTTTTCATTTGTGAGGTTTTTGTGAGTTTGTGAGGTTGGGTTTTCATTTGTGAGGTTTTTGTGGAATTTGTGAGGTTGGGTTTTCATTTATGAGTTTTTGTGAGGTATTTTTTGTGAGTTTGTGAGGTTGGGTTTTCATTTGTGAGGTTTATGAGTTTTTGTGAGGTTTGCTTTTTTCTATAGAGATGAGTTTTTTTTTAAGGTTGGGCTTTTTCTCATGAGGTTGTGATTCTATTTGTGAGGTTTTTATGAGTCATTGCATGGTTGGGTTTTTATTTTAGGGTTTTCGTGTCTTTTGTGTTTTTGGTGAGGTTTTGTGAGGTTTTTCTTGTGAGTTTATGTGAGGTTGGGTTTATCTCTTGTGAGTTTTTTTATGAGGTATTCCATGATGTTTTAAGAGGTTAATTTTTTCTCATGAGGTTTTATGAGTTTCCATGAGGTTTTTGAGAGTTTTTATTAGGTATATTTTTTCCATGAGTTTTATTTTTATTTTTTCATGAGGTATTCCATGAGTTTTTTGTGAGTTTTTATGAGGTTTATTTTCTCCATGAGGTTTTTGAGAGTTTCCATGAGGTATTCCATTAGGTTTTTGTGAGTTTTTATGAGGTTTATTTTTTCATGAGGTAATCCATGAGATTTATTTTTTTCTCATGAGGTTTCTAAGAGTTTCCATGAGGTATTCCATGAGGTTTTGTGAGTTTGCATGAGGTTTATTTTTTCCATGAGGTTTTTTGAGTTTTCATGAGGTATTCCATGAGGTTTTGTGAGTTTGTATGAGGTTTATTTTTTCCATGAGTTTTTTTTGAGTTTTCATGAGGTATTCCATGAGGTTTATTTTTTTCTCATGAGGTTGGATTTTTTTTTATTGTGAGGTTTTCATGAGTTTTTTGTGAGGTTATGAGAGGCTTTGACCCTGTCCTGTTTGTCTTGGGTTCATTCATGAGGTTGTGAGGTTGAGCATAGCTGAGGCTCTCACAGGAGGTATTTATTGTTTCTAATGTAGTCATGTCATGAATAATTGTGAAATAATTGTGAGTTTTAATGAGGAACAAATGAGGTATTTTGTTTGCTTCATTATTATTTAATTGTTGTTGTTATTTACT
>BOPN01006914.1:12266-19766 GCA_017312705.2 Penaeus japonicus
CACTCTCACTCTCACTCTCACTCTCACTCTCACTCTCACTCTCACTCTCACTCTCACTCTCACTCTCACTCTCACTCTCACTCTCACTCTCACTCTCACTCTCACTCTCACTCTCACTCTCACTCTCACTCTCACTCTCACTCTCACTCTCACTCTCACTCTCACTCTCACTCTCACTCTCACTCTCACTCTCACTCTCACTCTCACTCTCACTCTCACTCTCACTCTCACTCTCACTCTCACTCTCACTCTCACTCTCACTCTCACTCTCACTCTCACTCTCACTCTCACTCTCACTCTCACTCTCACTCTCACTCTCACTCTCACTCTCACTCTCACTCTCACTCTCACTCTCACTCTCACTCTCACTCTCACTCTCACTCTCACTCTCACTCTCACTCTCACTCTCACTCTCACTCTCACTCTCACTCTCACTCTCACTCTCACTCTCACTCTCACTCTCACTCTCACTCTCACTCTCACTCTCACTCTCACTCTCACTCTCACTCTCACTCTCACTCTCACTCTCACTCTCACTCTCACTCTCACTCTCACTCTCACTCTCACTCTCACTCTCACTCTCACTCTCACTCTCACTCTCACTCTCACTCTCACTCTCACTCTCACTCTCACTCTCACTCTCACTCTCACTCTCACTCTCACTCTCACTCTCACTCTCACTCTCACTCTCACTCTCACTCTCACTCTCACTCTCACTCTCACTCTCACTCTCACTCTCACTCTCACTCTCACTCTCACTCTCACTCTCACTCTCACTCTCACTCTCACTCTCACTCTCACTCTCACTCTCACTCTCACTCTCACTCTCACTCTCACTCTCACTCTCACTCTCACTCTCACTCTCACTCTCACTCTCACTCTCACTCTCACTCTCACTCTCACTCTCACTCTCACTCTCACTCTCACTCTCACTCTCACTCTCACTCTCACTCTCACTCTCACTCTCACTCTCACTCTCACTCTCACTCTCACTCTCACTCTCACTCTCACTCTCACTCTCACTCTCACTCTCACTCTCACTCTCACTCTCACTCTCACTCTCACTCTCACTCTCACTCTCACTCTCACTCTCACTCTCACTCTCACTCTCACTCTCACTCTCACTCTCACTCTCACTCTCACTCTCACTCTCACTCTCACTCTCACTCTCACTCTCACTCTCACTCTCACTCTCACTCTCACTCTCACTCTCACTCTCACTCTCACTCTCACTCTCACTCTCACTCTCACTCTCACTCTCACTCTCACTCTCACTCTCACTCTCACTCTCACTCTCACTCTCACTCTCTCTCTCACTCTCACTCTCACTCTCACTCTCACTCTCACTCTCACTCTTTCCCTCTCTCTCCTCTCTCTCTTTCTCCTTCTCCCTCCCTCCCTCCCTCCCTCCCTCCCTCTCACTCTCTCACTCTCTCTCACCCTCTCACTCTTTTCCTTCCTCTCCTTCTCCCTCTCCCTCTCTCCCTCTCCCTCGCCCTCGCCTCCCTCTCTCACTCACATATGTACTGTTGTGCTCCGTTAAATAAAATACATTATGGCGTCTGCAGACTGTACATTCTCGTTTTTGTCATTGCAATTTCTATTTTATGGAGTTAATTTATTTTAATATATATGCAATTTAAGTAGCATTTGTTATTATTATGATATGTTATTTAAGTAGAGATTTGATTATTAAAATTAGGATTGAGATTTGAAGCAGATTTTTGTTGTATTTGGTTGTTTATTTTACAGCTGACATGTATTTGAATTGTTGTACCATACTATTTATTATGTTGATTTTTATGGTGTTTTTAAAATTCGTTTGTGTTTAATTGCATTTTATATTCGTCTTTATTTGGTATTATTTTTGTTTCTCCCTCTTTTGGTTCAAATTGTATGTTATTGGTTTATATTTCTCATATTCCTATAGAAATTTATTTTCATAATTTGATTTATTTGTGTTACTCCTCAGGTAAGTGTGGTGAAAGCGGGTGACGTCATCAAGGAATTCGTGAGTGTTTCGGTTAGCCATTTTCGTCGTGTTTATTCCTCCCTCCCCCCTCCTCTCTCTCTCTCTCTCTCTCTCTCTCTCTCTCTCTCTCTCTCTCTCTCTCTCTCTCTCTTTATATATATATATATATATATATATATATATATATATATATATATATATATATTATATTTATTTATTTATTTATATATTAAAAACGAATTTTCCAAAAGTTATAGATAGATGGTCCTGAAACGTTTGTCCTGTGTCTTAGTGTGCTATCTATATTTCACATATTGTCGCTGTCCTCTGCCGTTTTCATCCCTTCAAACTCCTGCTGCCTCCTTCCTCCCTCCTCCTTCCTCTTTCCTCCCTCTTCCTTCTCCCGCCTCCTCCTCCCGCTCCGCCGCACTCTCTCTCTCTCTCTTTCTCTTCCCCTCCCCCTTCTGTCTCTCTTGAGATGAGATTAAGGAGAGGGAGAAGGAGAAGGAAAGGGAGAGGGAGAACAAGGAAGAATAATAGAGAGAGGAAGGAGAGGGAAAGGGAGAAGAAGGAGAGGGAAAGGGAGAAGGAGAGGGAAAGGGAGAAGAAGGAGAGGGAAAGGGAGAAGAAGGAGAGGGGAAGGGAGAAGTAGGAGAGGGGAAGGGAGAAATAGGAGAGGAGGAGAAGAAGAGGGAGAGGGAGAAGAGAAGGAGAAGGAGAAGGAGAAGGAGAAAGACAAGGAGAAGGAGAAGGTGGAGGAGGAAAAGAGAAAGGAAAAGAAATAGAAAAAGAAGAATGGCAAGGACAGCGGTAAATAAGATCGATTACTGCAAGTTGTCTGGTCGCTGGCGCGGTCGGGGAGGGGGGGGGGGCAGTTCGGGTCGCGTCTGGATAGTGTTTGGGACGTGTTCACTACCACCACCATCACCAACATGATCATCACCATCATTATCTCCATTATCACCATCAGTCACGAGAACCATTGCCAGTCTAGACCACAGCTGGTTATCAAGATGCTTTTCCTCCCATCTCATCCTCTCTCTCGCAAGCATTGTCGATTCCCTCCCGTTGCAGCAGCCATTTCCACATGCACAATTGCACCCCCGTGTCATGCACAGGTTGGCATGATTTAAGGTACACGCTTAAAGGGACGTTGTCATGAGGTGCTGCTTTCATGCCCTGCCGCCGCCGACGCCCGAGGCTGTGGAAGCAAAGGGGAGAATTCATTTGAGAGATCAGCTGATGCCTGCTTCTGTTATTGGGGCCCTCGGGGTTAGTGTAGCACGGTGTGATCACACGTGCACGCACGCACGCACGCACGCACGCACGCACGCACGCACGCACGCACGCACGCACGCACACACACACACACACACACACACACACACACACACACACACACACACACACACACACACACACACACACACACACACACACACACACACACACAGACTCACACACACACAGACTCACAAATACACACAAACTCACACACACAGACTCACACACACACAGACTCACACACACACAGACACACTCTCTCCCTCCTTCTCTCCCTCCCTCCCTCCCTCCCTTTCTCTCCCCCTCTCCTTTTCTCTCCCCCCCTCCTTTTCTCTCCCCCCTCTCTTTCTCATCCCCTCCCTCTCTTTCTTTCTCCCTCTCTCTCTCTTTCTCTCTCCCTCCCTCTCCTCCCTCCCTCTCCTCCCGGCCTCCCTCCCTCCCTCCCTCATCATCATCCTTCTCCTACTTTTCCTCCTCTTCCCCCCTCTTGCTCCCTCTTCCTCCCTTCCCCCTCCCTTCCCCCTCCCTTCCCCCTCCCTTCCCCCTCCCTTCCCCCTCCCTTCTTTTTCCTCAGCTTATCACTTTTCATTCCGGCAACCGCTCCATTACCTAATGTAATTACCGGCCGTGGTTTTGTTGGTGTGCGCGGGTGGCGGTGAGAGGAGGGGGGGGGGGGGTCGGGGAGATGGTCGAGGGGGTAGGGGTGTGGCGGCGAAGGAGCGTAATTAAATGGGGTGTGTAATTAGCGGCCAGCGAGATGATTATTGACGGCACTTAATGAGGGTGATACTTTCGTTCTCGACATTCTGTTTCATTTCATTATTATTGCTTCATCATCCCCGCCCCCCCCCCCCCCCCTTCATTCCTTTCCATCTTCCTCCCCCCCCCCCCCCTTTTGCATCTCCCCTCTCCAAGGCACTATCATCCCTATCTTTGTTTATGTACATCAACTGTATAAGGCATTATCTAGTTTCAGTGACTTGTCCCTCACTTTACTAGTTTCATGTGGTGTATGGAAAGAGTTTTGATTACATTGATAAAGTTTTACTTTCACCCTTTTTTGTGTAAATATTCTTTTTGACTCAAAAAGAAGAAATATATATATGTATATATATATATATATTATAAGGTTATACCTTTCCCCTCTCTCCTCACCTCTTCTTTTCTCTCCTCTCCTCTCCTCTCTCATCCTCTTCTCTCCCCCCCCCCCTCTTCTTCCTACTCCTCCTTTTCTTCTTCCTCTTGCACATCCAGCTTCTACTACGTCAGGGTCTGCTTTAATTGTGTTCGTTTTCTGTCGGCAATTACAACATTCATGACGCAATCAGGAGAGTCTGGGACCGCTGTTAGACGCGGCTGTTTCCAGCGAAGAGAAAGAGCGAGCGAGCGTGCGAGAGATTGGCTGATTGGATATGCTTTGAGTGAATGGGTTAGTGGATGAGTGAATAAACAATGAATGAGTCAGTGAATGAGTTTGTGAGTGGGTTTGGGTGAGTTAGTGAGTGAGCGAGTGAGCGAGCGAGTGAGTGAGTGAGTGAGCGAGTGAGCGAGTGAGTGAGTGAGTGAGTGAGTGAGTGAATGAGTGAATGCGTTGAGTGAGTGAGTGAATAAGTGAATGAATGAGTGAATGCGTGAGAGAGTGAGTGAATGAGTGAGTGAGTGAGTGAGACAGAGAGAGAGAGAGTGGGAGAGAAAGGCATTGATAGGAAACGTGTCTTGAATGCAGAGGAGGCGTGGAAGGAAGGGAAGGGAAGGGAAGGGAAGAGGGCGACAAGTGAAATGAAATGTTTGATTAGCGTCCTCTAGTCTTCTAGGGGAGATGTCAAAGCTGCTTGCCAGAAAACTTGGCCTTGCGGAATATAGTAAAAATAGGGAAACATATGGTGAATGTAGGAAGCACTCAGTGGACGGGCGTCGGAGATGTGACAGATGACTTGTTCCGGTTACGCAAAATATCAAGGGACGAAAACCACTATCTGGAGCCGTCAGAAACAGCGGTAACGGTATAGGCCTCTCTCTCCTTTCACAATATGATCTTCTCCGATAGGCCTAGCTCGGCAAGCTGCCGCCGCGGCTGCTGTCATCTGAGAGGGAGTAAGGAAAGTCGTGCCAGGCAATGATGCTGTCATGTCGGTAGTGTTGCATTGCTCTCGGGCTTTGCAACGCGCACATCATTTCTGGTTCTTCTCGGGCTATAAACTCTGACACAGGTCGACTGACACACAGACGGACAGACACAGACAGACAGAAGGGTAGACAACTAACGAGCAGACAGACAGTGCTTTCTTCTCCTATATTATAGAATAAGTTCGAGGATCAATTATCAGGGCGAGCGAGCCGTTATACGCACGCGAGTGGAATTGGCAACCCGCGCGCGCTCTTATACAATGTAGGTGGGGTGTGCATAGTGGTAGCGGAAACAGAAGCCTTATATTTGCAAGGTATAGAAGGATTGCCCTCGATTGCAGAGGTAGGAGGTTTGCGATAGCATAGTCGGGTACTTATCTAATAGAATGGAGAAGGAGGAGGAGGAGAAGAAGTAGAAGAAGAAGGAGGAGAAACACCGCGCCTTTCGCAGTGGTATCCAAGAGGAAGGAGTCTGTAGCCAAATTTTACCCATCCCTTGCAATTGATCATTCTAGTAGTGGTCAAGTGGTGCAGGCAGCTGAGCCGATAGCTCTGACCTGCACAAGCACTCAGTCTAAACGTATGTATGTTTTGAAAAGCACTTACACGCACACACACACACTCCGGCCACAGTCATTGAGAGACTAGAGAGTTGATGGGAATGGAAGTGAGACGCGAGTGGGGGTAGAGGGAGGAATAAAAAAGAAAAAGTAAGAGTGAATGAGTAGGGATGGTAAGAGAGAATAAGAAAGAGTGGGGGTAGAGAAAAGGAATGAGTGAGAGTGAACGAGTGAGACTGGCGCGAGAGAGAGAGAGAGTTGCGACCGACACGGCGAAGCGGAACAGGATGGGACAAGTTGGTGAAGGTCGCAGGGAGAAGGAGAGCCTGTGGGGAGAAGAGATGCCTGGGGGGGGGGGGGGGGGAAGGGAAAGGGAAAGGGAAAGGGAAAGGTAACGGGAAACAATGAGGAAGGAAATGAGAAAGGGAAATGGTGGGGAGAAGAAAGAGGAAAAGTGAAGAGAAAGGGGAAAGGAGAGGGAGAGGAGAAAGAAAGCGACATAGGGTTAGGGAATAGGGAAGAAGAAAGGTATGCCAAAGGCGTACTGTCTATGGGCGGGTGTTCGGGCGCCTCGTTGTAATTGCGGGAAGCGTGGTGTCTGGCGAGGCAGGAGCTCTGCTGCTGTTGCTTCTACCTTTCCCTTTCATGCAGCCCCAGACCCCATTTCTTCTGCCTCCTCTCCTCTTCCTTCTCCTCCTCCTCCTCCTCCTCCTCCTCTTATTTTATCTAATTTTATCTTCTTCCTTTACCTCTTCCTTCTCCCCCTGCTCATCATCCTCGTTGTTGTCGTTATCCTCCTCCTCTTCCTGTTCCTTTTCTTTCTCTGTTGTCCTCCCTGTTGTCTCTCTTTCTTCCGCCATTTCTTGCTCTTCCTTTCTCTCTCCTCCTTTTCCCAATATCCTTCCCTTTTATGGCCGTACTCTGATAATTTCACTCCAGGTTGACCGAAGTGCGAACACACGTTTGTACCCCGTGCGTCAGACCCCCTCCCCTCCCCCTCCTACCTCCTCCTCCTCCTCCTCCTCCCTATACCCCCTTACCCCCTCCTTACATGAATCCCTTCCTCCTCCTCCTCCTCCTCCTCCTCCTCCTCCTCCTCCTCCTCCTCCTCCTCCTCCTCCTCCTCCCCTCCTCCTCCTCCTCCCCCTCCTCCTCCTCCTCCTCCCCCACCTCCTCCTCCTCCTCCTCCCCCACCTCCTCCTCCTCCTCCCCCACCTCCTCCTCCCCTTCCTACCTCCTCCTCCTCCTCCTCCTCCCCCACCTCCTTTTCCTCCCCCACTTCTTTCTCCACCCCCACCTCCTCCTCCACCTCCCTCCCCCTCCTCCTCTTCCTCCTCCTCCTCCCTCCTCCCTCCTCCTCCCCTCCCCTCCCCTCCCCTCCTCCTCTCTTCATCCCCACCTCCCCTCCTCCTCCTCCCCCTCCTCTTCCTCCTCCGCCTCCTCCCCCCCACCTTCTCCCTCCTCCTCCTCCTCCTCCTCCTCCTTCTCCTCCACCTCCTCCTCCTCCTCCTCCTCCTCCTCCTCCTCCTCCTCCTCCTCCTCCTCCTCCTCCTCCTC
>BOPN01006914.1:44766-47266 GCA_017312705.2 Penaeus japonicus
TGCAGCTCCGGAATCAGCTGATTCTGTGGTAAACATCTAGGCCATGTGGAGCCTTTGAACTGTCATATTGTGCTGCCACATTCCTTTTTTTCTCTTTCTCTCTCCCTTTCCTTCCCTCCCTCTCTCATTCTCCATTTCCTTTTCTCCCTCTCTCCTTCTCCCTTTCCCCCTCCCCCTATCTCTCCCTCTCCCTCTCCCTCTCCCTCTCCCTCTCCCTCTCCTCCTTCTCCCTCTCCCCCTCCCCCTCTCTCTCCCTCTCCCTCTCCCTCTCCCTCTCCCTCTCCCTCTCCCTCTCCCTCTCCCTCTCCCTCTCCCTCTCCCTCTCCCTCTCCCTCTCCCTCTCCCTCTCCCTCTCCCTCCTTCACAACTGAACAGCACTGGAAGCGGTCTTCATGTTTTGTTCCGTCGTGGGCGAGCTAGCTCTTGAGCGGAAGAGCAGGCAAACAACATCGCCGTTTGAAGGACGGAGAATTTACAAGAGCTAAACTCAATTCCTCGACATGTTTTTTTTCGAATGAGCTTTGATAATTTCCCCTTCAATTATATTGTTGTTATCACCACCACCACCATTATTTTTTCTGTTATTACAGTTATTGTCGTCATTTATCCTACTATATGTGGGTCATTACTTACAACATACTGAGACACCTATCACACACCAAATCCCTCATCCTTTCGATATCATTATCAATAACCCACTTTCGTGTCGCCTTCCTCTCTCCCCTCCCCTCCCTCTCCCTCCAGTCCCCCCTAGTCCCCCCTCCCTCTTCTCAATGTCCGGCCAATGCGTGGCGTGCTTTGCGGTGCGTTGAGGTGCGTTGGGGGATGGGGAATGTGGGGGGGTGAGTGGTCGAGTGTAATGTGACACACTGCGGTGCGGTTGCGTCTGACGTGTGTGTTAGAAAGGGGGGAGGGTTGTGTGTATATTGTGTGTAGGGGCGCGCGCTTTTGTGCGTGTGCGTGCGTGCGCGTATGTTAACGGTTCGATCCCAATTTCGATTCCGATCAATTCATGCACATATGTATGTTTAGGCGTTGTTGGTGTGTTAAGAGTAGGGAAATTGTGCGGTTATGCTAGCGAGTATATTCGTGTATGATACGTATGCATTTGCGCTAAAGATGGAAGATTAGATTAAAAAAAATAAATAAAAAATAAAAAAAAGTGTACATGGCGGGGAAACTATTTGCATGGCAGGTCGGAAATGCCGTCCCTGCTGACTGGTATGTTTGCCTCCTGCCTGCGACACCTACCTCCTGCAATCCCCCTCTCTCTCCCTGCTCTCCAGTCTCCTACCTCTCCTCCCCTCCCCCTCCCCTCTCTCTTACCCCCCCCCCCCCACCCCCACTACTTTACCGGCAAACCACGCCCACTTCGTTTGGCCTTTTTCCTCCGCGTACTGTGCCTCCTCCACATATTCCGTTCTTCTTATTGTGATCATGTTTTTTCTTGTTCTTTTCGTTCCTTTTCTTCTTCGACATCTTTCTCTCTCCCTCATTTTTCTTTTGCTTCTCTTCCTCCCCTTCTTTCTCTTCCTCCCCTTCCTCTTTCTCATTTTGCTATATCTCCTCCACCTCCTCTTTTCATTACTCCTCCTCCTCCTTCATTACTCCTCCTCCTCCTTCATTACTCCTCCTCCTCCTTCATTACTCCTCCTCCTCCTTCATTACTCCTCCTCCTCCTTCATTACTCCTCCTCCTCCTTCATTACTCCTCCTCCTTCATTACTCCTCCTCCTCCTTCATTACTCCTCCTCCTCCTTCATTACTCCTCCTCCTTCATTACTCCTCCTCCTCCTTCATTACTCCTTCTCCTCCTCCATTACTCCTTCTCCTCCTCCATTACTCCTCCTCCTTCATTACTCCTCCTCCTCCTTCATTACTCCTCCTCCTCCTTCATTACTCCTTCTCCTCCTCCATTACTCCTCCTCCTCCTTCATTACTCCTCCTCCTCCTCCATTACTCCTCCTCCTCCTTCATTACTCCTCCTCCTCCTTCATTACTCCTTCTCCTCCTCCATTACTCCTCCTCCTCCTTCATTACTCCTCCTCCTCCTTCATTACTCCTCCTCCTCCTCCATTACTCCTCCTCCTTCATTACTCCTCCTCCTCCTTCATTACTCCTCCTCCTCCTGCTTCATTACTCCTCCTCCTCCTCCTTCATTACTCCTCCTCCTCCTTCATTACTCCTCCTCCTTCATTACTCCTCCTCCTCCTTCATTACTCCTCCTCCTTCATTACTCCTCCTCCTCCTTCATTACTCCTCCTCCTCCTTCATTACTCCTCCTCCTCCTTCATTACTCCTCCTCCTCCTCCTCCTTCATTACTCCTCCTCCTCCTCCATTACTCCTCCTCCTTCATTACTCCTCCTCCTCCTTCATTACACCTCCTCCTCCTTCATTACTCTTCCTCCTGCTTCATTACTCCTCCTTCTCCTCCTCCTTCTCCTCCTCCTTCTCCTGCTCCTCCTCCTCCTCCTCCTCCTCCTCCTCCTCCTCCTCCTCC
>BOPN01006915.1:6965-9465 GCA_017312705.2 Penaeus japonicus
CAAATTATAATGATAGTAATAAAAATAACAATAATAATGACAATAGTAATAATAACAATTATAATAATATAGATAATAACTATGAAGATGAAAATGATAATTATAATTCTTTGACGTTTAAAGAACACTTTCCCGGAGCATCGAATCGACAGGTGAAGATTACGTTATTAGAGTTTTGAATGCAACATTGCTCCGTTTATTTATGGATTCTGAAGTTCATCTCCGTTCTGGCAGCCCACGCTTGAGATGCTCACGCGCTGTGTATGTATTTATGGAGATGGATATAGGTTTGAGTTTGCATATATATATATATATATATATATATATATATATATATTATATATATATATATATATATATATATATATATATATGTGTGTGTGTGTGTGTGTGTGTGTGTGTGTGTGTGTGTGTGTGTGTGTGTGTGTGTGTGTGTGTGTGTGTGTGTGTGTGTTTGTGTGTGTGTGTGTGTGTTTACATATATATATATATATATATATATATATATATATATATATATATATATATATATATATATATATGCATATATATATATATATATATATATATATATATATATATATATATATATATATATATATATATATATATATATGACTTGCAAAACACTCTTCCGTGTTGATAAATGGCAGAAAAACCCACTATAGTCTCATTTTCAATAAATCTGTTTTGTGTATAGTGGGTTTTTCTGCCATATATATATATATATATATATATATATACGCACAAACACAACGTGAATATAAAAAAACTCGATGCGCGAGGGCGAGGACTCACATACATACACACACATACATACACACACACACACACACACACACATACACCGGTACACACACTTACCTCTCGCTTACATACGTACATTTTTCTATGAACAAAAATTCCAACACTTTAGTCTCCGCGGAAGCTATTAAAATTCTCTCTTCTTTTTTGACACAATTTTCAAAATATTTTACAAAGTGGGACGAAAAGTGGGTTTACGTCCGTAGAATTATCTAAACTTTTGCAAGTTGGTAAGGGATTGCCAAATGCTCATATTCTAACATTTTTCAAAATTGGTTTTAATTTAGATCGAGATTTTGATGTGAAATAAATTAAGCATACCCCCATATATACACACACACACACACACACACACACACACATACACATATACTCATACTCATACTCATATATATATATATATATATATATATATATATATATATATATATATATATATACTGTATATATGCATATGTATGTGTATATACATATATATATTTTTTTTTGTGTATGTGTGTGTGTGTGCGTGCATATGTATATACACCTTTTTTATCAAATGAAAAAAAAAACTGTTCCCACGAAAAATATATATGAGTAGGATGTAATTTCATTTCATATTAATGTATATTTTTAGCATCCTCAAAATATTACTGCAATACTGTTACATTTTCATTCCATTCTCAGATAACCGTTACAAGCCTCAAGCATAGTTTTTATAAATGATTATACTTGAATGATTCTTACGCCCTTTTTATGATATGCTTACATTTACATTCTAAGAATAATTCCCACAACCATCATGTATTATTTTGACTACGTTTTTACACTTATAGTATTTAAATCCTTGTATACCATTTTCCATCAATTTTACAACATTCTGACAACATTAATGAAATATTTTAATATTCTGACAATATCAATGAAATATTTTTATATTTTGACAACATCAATGAAATATTTTTATATTCTGACAAAATCAATGAAATATTTTTATATTCTGACAACATTCTACCATTTCCGTTTTTTTTTTTTTTTTTTTTGTTCCCTCTTAAGGCAATTCTTAAGAATGATGACTTTGCCACTTAGTAGAGAAATGGCAGGAGCTTAGAGCGTCAAGGAACAGGTGTGAGATGTGAAGAAATCTCGTTTTCTTCAGCTTTAATAATATGTTAACAAGAGAAAAAAAAACTATTTTTATCACTCCCTTTTTGGTGTGGGTGTGTGTTTTTTTGTTTTTTTTCGTCTCATTATCCTTTTTTGTTCATTTGTATTCATTCACTTTTTTATGTATCGATGATTCATACATGCGGTTTTTAATTATCTTAGTGACAGATACAAGAGGGATAAAAAAAATTGTCACTGACGTCATAAGTTTCGTTTTGTCACGCAGACACATACTTATTAACGGATCCACTCAATACCTTAACTTTACACTGAAATAATTGCAGTGAAATCCGAGCTTTTTTAAATTATCTTCATCTCTCTGAAGACTATATTATAGTCATTCTTACACATAACGCATTATGATAATGATATCTTTTTGTTATTACGGGCTACACTAATTACAGCTAGGTCGATATCTCTGTATATTAATGTGCGCTGACGACCATTATGCAAGAAAGTATATGTAATGACGCTTGTTCGAGTTAAAACTCTACGGAAGAAACCCCGCGTTTCACCCAGAGGTCTTTTTTTTTTTTTTTTTTTTTTTTTT
>BOPN01006915.1:39465-46965 GCA_017312705.2 Penaeus japonicus
TTTGTGTGTGTTCGTGTCTGTGTGTACGTGTGCGTGTGTGTTTGTGTGTGTGTGTGTGTGTGTATATATGTGTGTATGTGTGTGTGTTTGCCTGAGCGTGTGTTTGTGTGTGTGTGTGTGTGTGTTTGTGCGTGTGTGTGTGTGTGTTCTATGATAGAAATAGAACCATCCATAAACAGAACAAAGTTTCCGGAAAAAAGATGTTCCTATTATTAACATAAACCCACATCATTTTCCTCTGTCCTATTCTGATTCCAGGTTATGTAACAGACATCTTCCCCAACCTCCATTCCAACTCTACTTTACCTCCTCTCCACCTCCACCCCATCCCCCTCCACTCCACCACCTCCCTCCACCCCACCTCCTCCACCTTACCTCCACTCCATCCCACCACCACCCTACTTACCTCCTGCCCACCACCTACCCCCCCTCTCCACCCCCTCCTCCACTCCACCCCTCCTCCACTCCCCCCATCCCCCTCCACCCCACTTCCTCCACCCCACTTACCTCCTACCCACCACCTCCACTCCACCACCTCCACCTCCACTCCACCACCTCCACCCCACCCTCCACCCTACCTCCACTCCACCCCACCCCCACCCCAGCCCCCTCCACCCCAACCCCCTCCACCCCAGGTCCCTCCACCCCCAACACACCGCATGCTGTTATACACACGACTCACCTTCGCCCTCCCCCCAGGTTCCTGCGATTTCCCCCCGGGGTGTGTCCATGCCCCCACAGGCGGTGCTCGTGGTCCTGAACGCGGCCAGAGAGGAAGTGGCCAGGACGGCGGTGGACCTTGGCCCTCGCATGGCCCTCCTGGACGTCCTGAAGGAGGCCAAGTCAGTCTTCGCCGTTAACAATGGTCCTTATCGACAAAATCCTTTTTCCTTCAAAGGTATGTGGTGGTCTTTCTCTCTCTCTCTCTCTCTCTCTCTCTCTCTGTCTCTCTTTCACTCTCTCTCTCTCTCTCTTTATTTCTCACTCTTTCTCTCTCTCTTTCTATGTCTCCCTCTCTCTGTCTTTCTCTCTCTCTCTTTATTTCTCTCTTTCTCTTTCTTTCTCTCTCTCTCTCTCTCTCTCTCTCTCTCTCTCTCTCTCTCTCTCTCTCTCTCTCTCTCTCTCTCTCTCTCTCTCTTTCTATCTCTCTCTCTTCTTCTTCTTCTCTCTCTCTTTTCTCTCTCATATCATGATGTTATTGCTGTTATTATCATTATTATTATCATAATTATCATCAGTATAATCATGATCATGATCATGAGCATTATCATCATTTTTATCACTGGCATTATTACTATTATCATTATCACCATATTTTTGTTGTTATTATCTTTATCATTATTGTTACATTTTCCTTATAATTCTATCATTAGTGCCATCATTTTCATCACAATAGTTACTATTGTCATAATATATATTGTCATATTCGCCTTATCATTTTTACGATTAGCATAATAATTTTCATTATCCTTACTATTATATTAATTATCATGGCGTCATTATGAATACATGTTGCATAAGTATCACTATAGATTAATGTATCATTATCAGTTGCATTCTTGATATTGCTATTGTTATCATTAGTATTAGTCTTATCAAGAATACCACCATCAATCCTGTCACTATATAGATCCTCATCATTCACAGTATCATTTTCATCACCTTCACCATAATGATTAATATTATAGACTGGAGTAATGAGATTTCCAACCATTACGTCCCCACTAACTGCTTCTTTATGTCCCCGTGTCCTCGAGGGACACCTGGTCCACATAATCTCGAATCTTTTATGTTTTACATAATGACTAGTGAGCAGGGATGCAATTCGCCTCTGAAATGTGGGTTCTAATCCCGTAGAGTTTCGAGATTTAAAAAAAGGGGGGCGTCAACCGGCTCTCGCCTTAACCTTTCTAATTTCTATGCTGGTTCTCTCGATCTCTTAAGGAGATGATCTGCCTTGTTCCCAACACCCATTCACTCCTTTCACATCGTAGTGTCGTCCCTGTGGGAATGAGGTAATGGATGTAGGCTCATTTCAGATGATCATCTTATTCCTGGATTTGGGACATCACATTAGTTTATGGGGATACTAAGCGTTTTTTCCTCTTATCTTGTCTTTAATGTGTATATAATGTATGTGATATATATGTATATGTATATATATATATATATATATATATATATATATATATATATATATATATATATATATATATATGTGTGTGTGTGTGTGTGTGTGTGTGTGTGTGTGTGTGTATGTGTGTGTGTGTGTGTGTGTGTGTGTGTGTGTGTGTATGTATATATATATGTATGTATGTATATAAGAGAGAGAAAGAGAGAGAGAGAGAGAGAGAGAGAGAGAGAGAGATGAAGAGAAATTGATATATGTATGTGTGTGTGTTTTTAACGTAGATGTAGGTACTATGGCAATTATACGAATAGGTAGATAGAAAGGTAGGTCTATGTCTAGATGCAGGAGGATGTCTGAAATTGAAATAGATAGACTGACAGATAGATAGATAGAAAGATGATAAAGATAGATATATAACTATAGGTATATAGATAGGCACCGTCACATGTGTGTGTGTGTGTGTGTGTGTGTATGTGTGATTATATTGATGACCAAATTATCAAGAAAAAATAAAATCCAATAAATGAAATGATTATACATATATATATATATATATATATATATATATATATATATATATATATATATATATATATATGTATGTATGTATGTATGTATCCTATCTTAAACACACTTACAAAGTATCGTCCTCTTCCTTAATTAATGAATCAAAAACACAGACGGGAGATTAATTGATACTTCCACTTAATCAGAGAAGACAAATGCATTGAGTTTACGATAGGCTTTGTGAGTCGTAACTACTAATTGCAACAAGGGGACGAGCTGTTCCGTGGAGGCTGTGAGGGAGACGAGGGGAAAGGAGGGGAAGAGGAGGAAAGGGGAGATGGAGAGGGGGGAAGGGAGTGGGGGAAAGGGGAGATGGAGAGGGGGGAAAGGGAGATGGATAGGGGGGGAAGGGAAGGGGGAGATGGAGAGGAAAGGGAGATGGAGAGGGGGAAGGGAGATGGAGAGGGGAGATGGAAGGGGGGGAAGGAGGGGGAAGGAGGGGGAAAGGAGAGATGGAGGAGGAAGGGAGGGGAGAGGGAGGAAAGGGGAGATGGAGGGGGAAGGAAGATGGAGAGGATGAAAGGGGAGATGGAGAGGGGGGGAAGGGAGATGGAGAGGAGGGGAAGGGGAGATGGAGAGGGGGGAAGGGGAGATAGAGAGGGGGGGAAGGGAGGGAAGGGAGGGGGACGAGGAGGAAAGGGGAGATGGAGAGGGGGGGAAGGGAGATGAAGAGAGGGGAAAGGGGAGATGGAGAGGAGGAAAGGGGAGATGGAGAGGGGGAAGGGAGGGGGGAGAGGAGGGAAGGGAGATGGAAAGAGGAGGAAAGGGGAGATGGAGAGGGGGGAAGGGGAGATGGAGAGAGGGGGAAGGGGAGAAGAGAGGGAAGGAGGGGAGAGGGGGGAAGGGAGGGGGAGAGGAGGAAAGGGGAGATGGAGGGGGGGAGAAGGGAGGGGGAGAGGAGGGAAGGGAGATGGAGAGGGGGGAAAGGGAGATGGAAGGGGGGGAAGGAGGGGGAAAGGAGGAAAGGAGAGATGGAGGGGAAAGGGAGGGGAGAGGAGGAAAGGCGAGATGGAGGGGGGGAAGGGGAGATGGAGAGGGGGAAGGGGAGATGGAGAGGGGGAGAAGGGAGGGGGAGAAGAGGAAAGGGGAGATGGATAGGGGGGAAAGGGGAGATGGAGAGGGGGGAAGGGAGGGGGGAGGAGGGGAAGAGGAGGAAAGAGGAGATGGAGAGGGGGAGAAGGGAGGGGGGAGAGGAGGAAAGGGAGATGGAGAGGAGGAAAGGGGAGATGGAGAGGGGGAAAGGGAGGAGGAGAGGAGGAAAGGGGAGATGGAGAGGGGGGAGAGAGATGGAGAGGAGGAAAGGGGAAAGGGAGAGGGGGAAGGGGAGATGGAGAGGAGGGGAAGGGAGGGGAGAGGAGGAAAGGGAGATGGAGAGGGGGAGGGAGGATAAGAGAAGATGGAGAGGAGGAAAGAGGAGATGGAGAGGGGGAGGGAAGGAGAGGGGGAGTAGTAGATGAGGAGGAGGGAAACAAAAGAAAAGAGAAACGTAGGAGAAGAGAAGGGGGGGAAGATAGGAGATTATAGAGGGGAAGGGGAGAGAGAGGAAGGCGCGAAGGAGGTAGAGAAATTAGAATGAAGGGAGATGGAAACAAGCAGGGATGTGGAGGGGAAGGAAAAATGGGGGGGTTGAGGGAGAGGGTAAAGTGCGAGGGTGAGGTAGAGGGTGAGGTGGGAGGGTGAGGGAGATTGTATGATAGAGCACGAATGTTGTGTAAACTAATTTCAGTATCTCAGATAATGAGCGACATTTGAAAGTAAAGGATGACTGCCGTATTTGCTTCAGTATTATCAATCTGTTGTCAGAAAGGTTTATATCCTCTCTCTATCTATCTATCTATCTATTTATATATCTATCTGTCTTCCTCTATCGCCCTCTATCTTTCTATCTCTATCTATCTATCTCCCTCAATCTCCTTCTAACTCCTTCTACCTCCTTCTCTTTCTATCTCTATTTATCTATCTCCCTCTATCTCCCTCAATCTCCTATTTCCCTCTGTTTTCCTCTATCTTTCTATCTCTATCTATATATCTCCCTCTCTCTTTCTCTATCTGTCTATGTAGCTCTTTCTCTACATATACACACATATCTACATATCTGTCTATGCATTTATTTCTCTCTCTCTCTCTCTCTCTCTCTCTCTCTCTCTCTCTCTCTCTCTCTCTCTCTCTCTCTCTCTCTCTCTCTCTCTCTCTCTCTCCGTCTATCTATCTATCTATCTATCTATCTACCTATCTACCTATCTACCTATCTCTCTATCTATCTATCTATCTATCTATCTATCTCTTTCTCTCTCTCTCTCTATCTATCTATCTATTTATCTATCAATCAATCTATATATATATATATATCAATCTATCTCTCTCTCTATCTATCTATATCTCTATCTATCTCTTTCTCTCTATCCATCTATCTATCAATCTATCTCTCTCTATATCTATTTATCAATCAATCAATCTATCTATCAATCTATCTCTCTCTCTCTCTGCCTCCATTCTTATTCTCCGTTTTTATTCTCCTTCCCAGCAAAGAGGTTGGAAGCAGAGCGATGCTTGGGTCTTCAGGCGATGGGGCGGGTGACAGCCAGTCCAAGCTCCGCCCTAACCATCTCCGTCACAAGGACACGCCCACTTGCCGAAGTAAGGATACGCCGCCCATTCGTCTAAGTTCATGTGTCAGTCACTTAGAGAGAATTGATAGATAGCAACTGAATATATATATATATATATATATATATATATATATATATATATATATATATATATATATATATATATATATATATATAGATAGATAGATAGATAGATAGATAGATTTGTTTGTACGAACTGTAGTTCACGTTTTATTTTTGTCTTTTGTCATTGTTTTTTTTTTTTGTCTTTTGATTTTTTTTTTGTCTTTTGTTATTGTTGTTGTTGTTTTATTTTTTCTTTTGTTATTGTTTTTTTTTGTCTTTTGTTGTTTTTGTCTTTTGTCATTGTTTTTTTTTTTCTTTTGATTTTTTTTTTGTCTTTTGTTATTGTTGTTGTTGTTTTATTTTTTATTTTGTTATTGTTTTTTTTGCCTTTTGTTGTTTTTGTCTTTTGTTATTGTTTTTTCTTTTGTTATTGTTATTATTTTTTGTCTTTTGTTATTGTTTTATTTTGTCTTTTGTTATTGTTTTTTTGTCTTTTGTTATTGTTTTTTGTCTTTTGTTATTGTTTTTTGTTTGTCTTTGTTTCTTTGTTATTCTATAAAATAAGTGAAAGAACAATGACTGATTGGCCAATCCACCCTCTCTCGTTCGCAGGTGATTTGGGAATCCGCTTGCCTGCCCCGAGTGGCCGATCTTCTCGTACGGCGCGATGACATCATCGTCCTGGCACCGCGCTGACTCTCCGCGCTGCCAGACGCATGAGTCAATTCCTAACCGAGAGGCAACAGCAGTTAATTTCCTTTTAATTAAGAAAATGTGTTGAGATATATATATATAAATATAAATATATATTTAGCTGGTGATTCGATTTTGCTGTGAACTATTATCTGAATATTTCCTGTGTTTCTACAGGATGAGTCTGACCTTATTTCAAGATATGTTTTGCCTTGTGACTTAATTAAAAAAAAAAAAAAGAAATTCAGAGATCTGAATAATTACAAAACGTTTATGTACTTATACACTCCTTTTCTTCAGTGTTATATGTGTTAGCCAAGATCCTATGTATTGGCTAGTCAACATGATGACCTGACTCAGAATTGCATTTCATTTTACTTTCGTAAATGACTTTAAGATGTAGAAAGATACAAGTGGAACTGATTCATACGAGACGTTTCATTCAACCTTAAATAATCTGGGAATGAGGAATATCTTGGATTGGAATATTCCCCTTATTCCAAGATTCCAAGAATGATGTTATGATGATGATAATGATGGTAATGATGGTTGTAATAAAGATAATAATTAAGATGGTAATGATAATTACAAGGATGATGATAATGATGATTACAATGATAATACTTATAATGATAATGATGGTGATGATAATGGTAATGATAATAGGAGGAATAATAATTATAAAGTTGATAGTAATATCAATAATGGTAATGATTAAAAGGATTAACAATAAAGATTACAATGATTAAAGTAATGATAATAATAAAATTATTATAATGATAACAGGAATCAAAACAATGATAACAATAACCATGATGGTAGCAAAATGGCAACAACAATAATATGATAATGAAAAAGAAAAATCAATATTTATTAGTCTTTGTAATTGATAAACCCTTCTAATATAGTACATACACACACACAAATGTATATACATACATACACACATATATATATATATATATATATATATATATATATATATATATATAAATAAATGATTAAATAAATGAATGTGCATATGTATACATATATATACATATATATATATATATATATATATATATATATATATATATATATATATATATATATATATATATGTATGTATGTATATACACACACACACACACACATATATATATATATATATATATATATATATATATATATATATATATATATATATATACATATATATATGACTTGCAAAACACTCTTCCGTGTTGATAAATGGCAGATAAAGCCACTATACACAAAATAAAGATTTGAAAATGAGACGACAGTTTCAAGATCCATCTGGATCCCATCTTCAGGTCTGAGGAGGAGGAGAACAAGAGGGTATATAAAAGGGTAAAGGGGGGAGTAACACGGTGCAAGAAGGTCAAGCGAGGACAGGAGAACGGAAACGGAGGCAGAGGCGGAACAGCGAAC
>BOPN01006916.1:17500-20000 GCA_017312705.2 Penaeus japonicus
ATGAAGTCAGTGAGATATTCATCTTCGTTACTAATAATACTAAAATGTTGTTGTGGCTCTGATATTATTTTCTTTCTTGGGGCACTATAGACTTCTTCATACAATTTGAGTAATACAGCCATTTCCTTTGAATCAGTTACCAATACACCATTATTTACAAGAGGCCCAATTTCTGTTCTCCTCTTTAACCTGTTGTTTGCATAAAAGAAAAAAAATATTTTGCATTCTGTTTTATAGATTCCACAGCTCTTTTTTCTTCGGCTGCTTTTTGGTTACTTATAGACAGTTTTAATTTATCTTCTAATAGCCTTATCTCTGCTTTGATCCTTTCTCTCTTGATCTGATCTGTTGTTTATTTCATTTTGTTAACCTTATTTTTTATTTTTATTTTTATTTTTATTTTTTTTCTTAACATGATCCTTCAATCTCTTGGTATAATATTCTTGTTTCTGTTGTTTTTTGGGGACACATTCTACAAACATCTTAACATGCATTATAAAACTTCTCTAGTATATCATTTGGTGTTAAGAGGACGTCAATATCTTTCAGTGACTTTTCTAGTGTTGCATTTATTTTTTTCCAATCTATTTGATTATGGCTAAAGTTTAAAGATCTGAGACTCTTTTCTGCTTCGGCTATTTACTTTTCACTACTTTTCTGATTATTTAACTTATTCATTGTGATTTCAATTATCTTGTGGTCTCATTGGGTTGTATAAGTTGATGATATGTTGTGTCACATGCCCTACTAAACCAAAGCAGGTCCAGTATATTTTCTTTCCTTGTTGGAATATTATTTGATTTGGTTAAGGTAAAAAAAAAATCTTCAAAATCTAAAAGCATTCTCACTTGTTGTTTTTCACCTTTAGTGGCATTTGCTCCCATCTTTATTTTCTTTGTTTCCCAATCGATAAAGGGGAAATTAAAATTGCCAAGTATAAAAATAGCTTCAATTCCCCTTGTATTGACAATATGATTACTAATAATGCCTAGTGATTCATTATCTGTTGTTCGAGAGGTCTGTATAAAATAATGTATAGCTCTTTTGTATCTTTTGTCAATATCTTTTGTCCTCTAGATATGTAGGTTTTGTCTGGTTATTTTTTGGATATAATCCCTGTATATTTAGCAATATGAGAGTCTCAAATAAATTATTTCTTTCCGTGTCTACATTACCTATTGTTGTTAGATAGTTGATGTCGTTTCCCCCTATTTTGGGGGAGCTGGACCTTCCCCCGGTGTAGCGGTGGGCGTTTCATCACCTGCCTTTGTTCAAATAGGTATGCTTCGCAAGACTGAATGACCTTGTCTATTGCTGGTGATATATCAGTGTTTTCCTGCTCCGTCTTTTTCTCTGTTTTCTCTTCTGTCTTTACTCTGTTTTCCTCTTAGTTTATTTATCAATATTTTTTGACTTTGCCTTTTTTCATAGCTCAAGTCCGGTGATATCCATGCTTCTTTTTATTCGTCAATTTCCTTCAGTTTCATATTCTTTCCAATCAGTCCATTTCTGTTTTTCATTTTCTAATTTGACCTTAATTGGCCTTGGTCTCAAAGCCTCCTTTAAATATTTGCCTTCTCTAAAGGCACTCTCAACTTTGATAATTTCATTGTGGTTCAATTTTGTTATGATATCATTAATCATTTCCATATCATATGTTTTCCTGATTTTAGTATCATTTTCTTCTTTTTCTTCTCTGTGGGTAAAGGACAGGTTTAAGGTAATCATGTTTTTGTTTTTTCACATTTTCATTAACATATGTCCTCGTCCCGAACATGGTGACATCCTGAAAACCCATAAATCACAGAAGTTCTAGCAGACAGTCGTCTATATCCTTTGCCTTGGTCGTTTCCTCACCCCTCTCCATTAAGCCTCCTGTGCTTCTACTTTCTCTGCCAACTCATTCCTTTCCCTTTACCCGTTCCTATCTATCACTCCTATTCATCACTTGCCCTTGTCTCCTTCGAGCGGCCCTCGCTCAGCCCTAGCCCAGCGTGCTGCCCTTCCGTTACTTCCTTCTAGAGTAGTCTGTGCTGCAGGAAAATGTGGAATTATTTCCTGATTTACATAAAACATTTCAAAGACATACAGTAAAACATAACACTTCACACATAAATATACCTTTGTATAGATCTGTTTTTTTTGTTAATACAGGTGTGCTTTCACTCACTATGATTTCATAATTGCGTGCTTTTCATAATCCTTATTCCATCCGCCGGAAGTACGTGTGTGTGGTGGTGGTGGGGGGGGGGGGGGGCACCTGTTACACCTTTCTATATTCAACCAATTAGATCTCGAGCTATTGAGGTGGGAGGAGTTTTCAGGTTTAGGGAAGGTGAGACAGACGGAGAGAGAGAGAGAGAGAGATACTAATGTAATGCATGTTGAAAAAGATTTTTGTTTACAAAACTTTGCTTCTTGAGAGATCAGAAGAGAGAGAAATAGAGAGAAGGGGGGGTGAGAGAGAGAGAGAGAGAGAGAAAGGCGGGGGAGATCAGTT
>BOPN01006916.1:50000-52500 GCA_017312705.2 Penaeus japonicus
AATAATACGCATTGTTCGTCACACTTGAATGTGGACAACACTATCTTGTTGTGGAGAGCAGTATGATAATCTTTGGGGAGCTTAGAATGTTTTACATAATCTTACTGTTCTTACAAACGCATATTAATGGTATGCTTATTTACACTGTATTGTAATCTTCAACGTTTATTTGTGTGCTGTATTTACTCTGCATTTACTATTGATTAATGCTGTAGTGGGCAGCTTTGCAATTGGGTACATGTGGAACTTTTTAAAAATTCTTGCTCTTTGATGTATATGCTGCTACCATTGCATGCAGTAAAGCCAGGTTCAGTAATCTTAGTTTGATTACTTTTGATAACCTATATTTTCACTAAAAGCATATAGCCGACACCTATACAATAATGATACATGTTTTTTTTTTTCAGAGGTTCTTCGGAAATATTATACCCTGAGGTATATTAAATTATACGGTACTGTACATGCACTCTATTTACAATTTAGAATCTATTGGTGAATAGTAATATCATCAGTAATAATACCCATCAAAAGTATTACCAGCATGAGAATTATACATAATTTCAAATTATTTTTTTTTTTAATGACGATGTGCATGCATAATGGAAATACTTTGGGGACATCAGGTTTCTAGATTCTTTGACATCCATCCACAGATTTCCAGCAGCACTGACTGGATGTTGAAAGCGAAGGGTACTCAGGGTAGTTCTTTTCCAGGTCTTCTTCGCAATGAAACAAAAGGAGGGTTGAATCAGCAGTGGAATGCGCAGAGGGAGATGGGGAGTGATGAGGGGATGAATGAGAAGGACCAGGAGAGGAAGAGGGAGATGGTGGATGATGAGGGGATGAGAGCAGAGTGAGGAGAACTTAGGCTGGATGATGAAGAAGAATGCCGAAGCGAGGAATGAAGTAAAGAAGGATGACGAGGTGAGGAATGAAGTGCAGAAGGATACTGAGACGAGGAATGAAGTAAAGACGGATGTAGAGGTGAGGAATGACTTAAGGATGGAGGCTCGTGAGGGGAACCACCAGACATGATAGACATGATAGACACTGCGTCGAAGTGGCGGTAGTGCGCGGCGTCACTTACTTAGAAGGTAATTACCGAGGCCGGTAATACTGGTATTACCGGTATCGTAAGTTGTACCGGTATAAGCCATACTGGTATTATTTCAGAAAACCGGTATCGGTAATACCAGTACTTTTTGTCGACTCCTATACGCCAATCACCTACTAGTTTTTGAGCCATACAACGCACATCCACGGCCTCAAGTGTCTTCCGTGAAATAAAATTCTGCCATGTTCTAGGGCGGTCACCGATGGACTCCTGAGCTGCGTCATCAAGCATTTTATATCTGAAGGTGTCCCACAATGCTGCAGGGTCGATCAGATTGTTGTGTGCTGTGAAATGATGAGATTGCTACAGCAAATTTCCCAGCACATTTCCTTTTCCTCTGTCCAAGTGTAAAAAACTATGATAGTCAGCTCGATTACAGCTGGGTATCGCATTGAAATCACCCAGTACAATGCAGCTATCTTGTCGAAGGCAGCTACCAGTCAGTAAAGCGAGTTTGGTGTTGAATATCTCTTTCACATACTTTGGTGGCAGTGCATATGCCATCAAGAGATATGTAGCTAACCAATAGCTTCAACGTCACTACTATTTTCAGTGCATGGATTAGAGCTACCTCTACTATCGTAGGCTGGAGTTTACTGGGGATGGCTATGGCTGTTCCTGAAGCTGGTGACCGTCGTGTGACCTGACTAGTAATCGCTATAATTATCCTTGCTTATCGAGGCACTACCAGGGCTTCTCACCTACAAGAGGTCAGGCACCGTGACCCTTAGTCGTCTCAGATCCCTAATAGGAAAGGGAGTCGACCATCCTGGCGTAAAGAACCGATGTCCAATGCCCCCGCCCGGACAGTCACTCGGAGGTTGAATCTCGAGCTGTCACTCGTGGTAAATGCCACCTCTGCCAACCTCCCCGGCCTCACCCAAGATAAAAAGGGATAGCGGGCTACAGGACATGGCATCCACATGACTACTTCCTTAGTGCACTGTCTCTCTCGGTCTTACTGAAGGGAGTGTGACCGTGATTATTCTGTTTTCTTCTTGTACTTTCTGGTGTGTATTTTGATTTTATCTAAGCATTTAAAACTGTAACAGTTTTAGATGCTTAAGAATTGCACAGCTGAACAGTTTATGACGAGCAAACAGTGATGCAAATAGATCATAGCTGAGAGAATTTAGGATAAAAATATAACTTGTCAAACTTCTATGTGGGATGAAATTCCACTCGGACTATAACATTATTTTCGATCCCACGAATAACAACACTCGACGCTACCTTCACAGCCATTTCCCTATCCCTCCTTTCCACAACTCTTCAAACACGATAATTCTTTATGCAAAGCGAACATACGAGAACAGACTGGGCAGTGGTAGTGTACGTCATTACTTTTCACTCACTGTTGTTATATTGTTGTCTATATTTAATAAT
>BOPN01006916.1:65000-67872 GCA_017312705.2 Penaeus japonicus
AGTTATTCATCTAAATGTCATTCATCTAAAAGTTATTCATCTAAATGTCATTCATCTCAAAGTTATTCATCTGAATGTTATTCATCTAAAAGTTATTCATCTAAAAGTTATTCATCTAAATGTTATTCATCTAAAAGTTATTCATCTAAATGTTATTCACCTAAAAGTTATTCATCTAAAAGTTATTCATCTAAATGTTTTTCATCTAAAAGTTATTCATCTAAAAGTTATTAATCTAAATGTTATTCATCTTAAAGTTATTCATCTAAATGTTATTCATCTAAAAGTTATTCATCTAAAAGTTATTCATCTAAAAGTTATTCATCTAAATGTCATTCATCTAAAAGTTATTCATCTAAATGTCATTCATCTAAAAGTTATTCATCTAAATGTCATTCATCTCAAAGTTATTCATCTGAATGTTATTCATCTAAAAGTTATTCATCTAAATGTCATTCATCTCAAAGTTATTCATCTAAATGTTATTCATCTAAAAGTTATTCATCTAAATGTCATTCATCTAAAAGTTATTCATCTAAATGTTATTCATCTAAATGTTATTCATCTAAAAGTTATTCATCTAAAAGTTATTCATCTAAAAGTCATTCATCTAAGAGATATTCATCTAAATGTTATTCATCTAAAAGTTATCCATCTAAAAGTTATTCATCTAAATGTCATTCATCTAAGAGATATTCATCTAAATGTTATTCATCTAAAAGTTATTCATCTAAAAGTTATTCATCTAAATGTCATTCATCTAAGAGATATTCATCGAAATGTTATTCATCTAAAAGTTATTCATCTAAAAGTTATTCATCGAAATATCATTCATCTAAATGTTATTCATCTAAAAGTTATTCATCTAAAAGTTATTCACCTAAAAGTTATTCATCTAAATGTTATTCATCTAAAAGTTACTCATCTAAATGTTATTCATCTAAAAGTTATTCATCTAAAAGTTATTCATCTAAATGCTGAACATACCCTGGAAACAAAGCCCCTTTATCCCCGCCCCGAATCTGAATTTACTATTAGACGCCAGCGGTTCATACATTCGCTTTTGCTTTCCGATGTGCGTTTGTATTCCGTTACCTTTTCAGAACCGGAGTAAGTGTATGTAACTGTCTTTATCTAAGCGAGCTAGATAAAGACAGTTAGATAATTACAGCGGAACCACTCCTGACAGTCTGTGACATTCTCCAGAGCGCACGCAGATTGCAGTGTCCAAAGCAGTGCGGCGGCTGAGATTATCTTATCGAATTACTTACTTCGCTATGCCGTATTAATTCACCTAACCGTATTGCGAATTAAGATGTGTGCATGATATATATTTTCTTCTTCAATATAAGCGAGTGAGAAAAAAGAAATGGAAACTTTGTAAAACAATAGTACATAGTTATTTTTGTAACTTTTTTCAATGGTAAATGTTCTTAAGAGTGTAACAATGATCTGAACGTGGAAGTGTTTTGATCCGAGCGGACCTCCTTTCGCGTTGACGAGACCTGTCTGTGGATGAGGAATTTCGCTATGAAATTCTCGCTGCCGGATTTGACGCAATGCCGACGTTTTGACAGTTAATCTCTGCGTACGGATGAAGATGGATCGATAAAGCCGACATGCATAAGCAAGTGTCCAAGGATGGTACGAAAATTCACAATGTACTTGGACACGTTGTTACAATTTGGATATTGGAATGTGTGTTTTGAATATTCAAAATAACACTGAAATTGATAAATGGAAGTGTATGTTATGCATATGTAAATGACAATATATACGGTAAATTTATGTTTATCTCAACCATATACCATTCTTCAGAGGTAAAATAATTTGTTTTCTTCGTATTTCATAGTCAGTCATTTATGTAATTTACTCAACTCCCTGCATCCCTCTTCAATGGAGCTGCTCATCTCCAAAGGCAAGAGAAGAACATGTCAATTATAGCGCCTTGGTTCCGCCGCCATCAACAACCTCAGATGTGTTTTACATGTAATAAGTGACGGAGTGCTTGTAAATTTTATTGTAGATTGAATAGTAAATTGATACACAGTGTGTGTAAGTTGCTTCATGAGATCAGAAGACTGAAAATAACTAGATATGCCTGTCTTTTCCTGAATGTATTTTCATCCTAAGGATCTTCACTCATGAATTTTGTTGTTACAGTAGTGGTCTATTGCTTCGAAATGTCGAATGTCTGATCACAAAAACACTTTTGTAATAGATGAGGATTACCACTACTCTCTTTCCAAAACCACCTGATCATTTGAGTGTGTGTGTGTGTGCTAGCATGTGTGTGTGTGTGTGTGTGTGGTTGTGTGTGTGTGTGGTTGTGTGTGTGTGTGGTTGTGTGTGTGCTAGCATGTGTGTGTGTGTGTGTGTGTGTGTGTGTGTGCTAGCAAGTGTGTGTGTGTGCTAGCATGTGTGTGTGTGTGTGTGCTACCATGTGTGTGTGTGTGTGTGTAGATACATGTTCACTTTATTCATTCATTTGTCTTGAAAAAAAATGCACAAGAACTGATATTACCACTGTATTGTAATAAAACAGATCGCTGTCAGATTTACACATGCAATATATATAAGGATATGTCATTCCTATACTGAAACTTGTAGGAAAAGAGATTATCCGCAAGTCTATAACAAGTGTGTTTATTTACGTAGCAGACAAAAGTTTATTTTGTATGTGGAGTTTCTCTTTTAACCATACATCTTTTTCCACTGTTTCTCAATTCCGCCATAAGAGCCCTCTGGCGTTTTGGTTTCGCACTAGCTTGCTGGAATGTGAAATGTTATAATAATACTTCAGTCCTTTGGGCCATTTTTTACAACAAAACTTTCCCGGCGCAGTGAGCTATGGCCAGAGGACTCGCTCTAA
>BOPN01006917.1:0-2500 GCA_017312705.2 Penaeus japonicus
CCCCTCCTCTCCTCCTTTCTCTTTCTCCTCCTCCTCCTCCCCCCCCCCCTCCTTCTTTCTCTTTCCCCATCTTCCTCCCCCCTTCCCCCTCCCCTCCCCTCCCCTCCCCTCCCCACTCTCATCCACCTCTTTCCCCCTCCATCATCTCCTCTCCATCTCCCTCTCCCCCATGTCATTTTCCTTAAGAATGTTCTGGTCATTGGTGTGTTGATGAGGCGGCCATTTTCTTTTTATTACGAGTAGATAATTACGAAACTTGGGCTGGAAAATTTGTGAGAGCGACGGCGGTGAGAGCGAGAGTAGGAGTGAGAGTGAGAAAAGGGGGATAAAGAAAGGAAAAATAATAGAGAGAGCACGTGATTCAGGATACGTAGAAACAAGCATGAAAAAACACACACACAAAAAAACAACAACTAACAAACAAACAATCGAATGGGGAGATGTGATTGGAATTAGGCTAATCGTGAAACGGAGAGCATAATCGGTTCTTCTTTTTCATTCACCGATCGGATTTGTCTGTTGCAATTTAGTAATTTGATATTGTTATCGGCCGGAGCGACTGAGAACATTCGCATTCGTCTTAAAGTATTGGGTAGTAAAAGATTTCTCATAAGGACTCACACGGGCACGGGTATATAGACATCGATCTATATATATGTATCTATTTATATCTATATGCATCTATATCTATACATTATTTATTTATTTATTGTGTGTGTGTTCGTGTGTGTGTGTGTGTGTGTGTGTGTGTGTGTGTGTGTGTGTGTGTGTGTGTGTGTGTGTGTGTGTGTGTGTGTGTTTAGGTGTGTCTGTGTGTGTATATGTATATGTATATATATATGTATGTGTGTGTGTGTGTGTGTGTGTGTGTGTGTGTGTGTGTGTGTGTGTGTGCGGACGTCTTGAGAAGAAGGATTTGCTGGGGATGAGTGGTAGGGGATAGGAGGGTGAAGTTCAGTGAAGATTGTGTGAGGGTCACATGCTCTCTGTTGCCTAAGGGGTGGTTGGTACGGGAGGGGGACGGGGAGGGGGAAGGGAGATGGGAGCATACTGCGCTTTGTGTTTTTGTTCTATTTTCTTTTTTGAAGTAGGTCGTATTGCAGATGTTATTATATGCTTTTTTGTTAGACCTTTGTTATCGTTGTGATTACTATTTTGTCATTGTTATTGTTCCTTGTATCGCCAGCTATCATTGGAATAATCCTTGGAGACTTTTTTATGGATATGACTCATCCGTATCACCATGTTTATTCATATGTCTTTTTATTTTGCAGGTAAGGGGATCCGCGTGAGTGTGATAGTCCGTGTCGCACAAGGTAACGTCTGTCTTGTTTGTGTTAAGAGTAATATGTTTACATGGGCATTGTTCTTCTGTTGTTTTTCGTGCCCCGCCAGCCTATTGTGGGCTAATGGGCGTCCCCAGGGAAGTACGAATTGGGTGACAGGGAGGTTGGGGTGACCAGAATGACCATGCCAAAGCAAGGTAGGGTGTGCCGTAACAGGATCGGTTGTGTTAAAGTGGTCGAGCAAGTGGGCAGGTTGCAGTAGGATCTTCACCCAGGCAGGATCGGCTTTGTTAAAGATGGATAGACAAGTTAAGGGAGAGCCAATCGCGGTAGGATCAAGCCCAGGGGCACGATAGACGGCGGTAGGC
Organism: Penaeus japonicus; assembly: GCA_017312705.2. Taxonomy (NCBI): domain Eukaryota; kingdom Metazoa; phylum Arthropoda; class Malacostraca; order Decapoda; family Penaeidae; genus Penaeus; species Penaeus japonicus. The sequence goes on from BOPN01006917.1 coordinate 1,655, forward strand.
CACGCCGGGGCCCAGGGCAAGAGAGAGCCAGCCGTGAGCAAGGGAGACTAAGGGAGGGGCAGGGGAGTCCTTGAGGAGGGAAAGGCCTCGCAACGCAATGAGAATAAACGAGGCGACACATGTTAGGCGGCCGTTTAATACCATCAGGACTTGCCAGGATCTGTGTGCTTGCTTGCGTGGGACTCCCGACTGCGCCGCGTCTGCAATCCGCCAACCTCATGCTGCCTTTGTTTTTGCGGGTTAATTACTCCGGCCATGTGGGCCATCTTGGTCGGTCGTGGGGGTTGGGTTGGGGTGGGGTGATTCAGGGAAGGAGGGATGATAATAGGAAGATGACACTTCAAGGAGAGTTATGTGTGTGGGAAAAGGGAAAGAAAGGAGAGAGGGAGGGAGGAAGAGACATTGGAAGGGAGGCAGAAAGAGTGCGTTAAGTAGGAAGAAATAGAAAGGAAAGAGAAAAGAGAAGAAGACAGACAGATTAAACACACAAAATGGAGTATTAGGAGAAATGGAAGCCGCGCGTCACTCATCTGAAAGAATAGGCCATCGCAATTCGTGGCTCGAGATGCAAGGTGGAGCTCGAGCTGGACGCAAAACAGGGACACCGAGAAATGAAGAGAAATATGAAGCGACAGAGACAGATAGACCCGGACATGCAGAAGGGCGCGAGGGACATTACCCGGAATCTAATGGCAATGGGTATTAATGACAAGCGATCCAGCAAATGACGCGGGGCGAGGGAGGACTGATAACCTTGCAATTGATAAGGGAATTAGGACGTTGCAAGGGAAAGGACAGGGAGGCTACGAGGGATCCTCGGGGAAAGGGTGCAGAGAGGGCCAGTGG
>BOPN01006917.1:12500-22500 GCA_017312705.2 Penaeus japonicus
GAGACTGAAAAAAATCATTGATTGCTGTGGTATATTTCCTCTTTGTTTTTATGATATAGTTGCATATATTTTTTATGTGTTTTATGTGTAGTTAATATGTTCCATGTGTTTCTACCTCATTCAAACACCTGTGGTTATGGCAACGTTGGCTTTTCACACCTGTGGTTAATGAGCGCCGCGTATCTGATTTATTGATTTAGCACACCTTTACTCGTTATCCCTCTCTCTCTCTCTCTCTCTCTCTCTCTCTCTCTCTCTCTCTCTCTCTCTCTCTCTCTCTCTCTCTCTCTCTCTCTCTCTCTCCTTCCCCCTCCCTCCCTCCCTCCCTCCCTCCCCCTCTCCCTCCCTTTTCCCTTCCCTCTCCCTCTCATTCTCATTCTCATTCTCATTCTCATTCTTCCCCCTCTCTCTCCCTCCCTCTCCCTCTCTTTCTCTTTCTCTCTCAGTTCACCATCGCGTTCCCTAGATTAACACCATGCCGGGCACCGGGCTCCAGCAGCTCCTACCCAGACCGCAAAGTTTTGTCAAACGAGATCAATTATAGAGTTAGGCTTGCTCGGGCCCGACGCTCTAATCTGATACACTGCAACTTGCAATGGAGAGCCAAACCTGCACGGACTATCCCCAGCTTCAGTGTGTGGAAATATTGATGCTCTTAACATTGATGCTTTTAGATTCATGGTCGTATCATCAGAAAAAAAACTCATTATCTGAGATATGTGGACGAGATTCTTCATCCTCTTCATGTAATCTACTCTGAATGTTTCTCTGGTGATGCTCGTGGGGTCGTAGGGATTGGGGCCCTAATTCTTGACATTTATTTCAAAGAATGTGGGCGAGGCAGTAGCCATATACTTTGCTATAGAGCTAGGTAGCGAAGAGTAGCGCCATCTAGCTGTCATGATGCACTCTCTAGGTTCACTGCATTTCGTACAGAAACATGTTATCTTGAAATATCTTGTCTTTCAAAGCAGAGGTACTTAACTGTCAGTCTACTGGATTACCCTCTCTTATAGGAATGTCATCCTGTGACATGGTTAAGCAGTTAGCGAAGTTATTGCTCTCCCATTAAGAACCACACTATACAGTACCTTTAATCTATTAATCAAATGTAAAAAATCAGGTCAGCAGCTGTCTGAGAGATTATGAAGGTAAGATATGGGCCACATAAAAGGTGAAAAAACAGACTTGGCTCCCTCTGGCACACAACCTGTTACAATGACTAGACTATGAATAGAATGTTAGTATGCCATACAATATTTACAGGATGCAGTTTTTATGGCTAAACGAAATTCGTATCATCACTGCAAAACGTACAAGATACCCAAGTCATAATCGTCCTCTCTACCTACTTTATTGCATCCTATCGGTCAAGTAGTACTTTCCGGAGAAAATCACTCGTTGGTTATATTCATTTTGTTTTACTGGCTTGTCTTTTTTATATTATTAGTGCTATTAAAGCTTTCTTACCGACCAGATAAGATATGCAAATAAAGAAAACACTGAGGTGCATCCCGTCAAACAGGTAGAATTGATATGTGACAGATAGCCCCCTGCACAAATAGCTCAGCCAATTTGGGTAGATACTTTGGCATCTTACCCTGGCTTTTTACAGGGCAAGTACACTGTTCTGTAAATAGACTTTATCAAAAGAAGATCTCTCTGCCTCTCTTTCTCTCTTTAGGGTTCAAAGGGGAGTCCTGCATATATAATTGGTGTCTGCTCGGATTCGAGGAAGAGGAACAATTAGCATGGCACTCCTCTTGGGCATCATCTTATACAAGCAGAAATCGTCACGATGAATGGCGCCTGGCAGGTTTTGCTCCTCAGGGTTTTCGGTGAGATAATGGGCGCTGTGTATATGGCAGTATTGTTAAGAAGGAAAGTTATGGCTACGATTACATGATGGATTGAATAAACAGGTGGTGGAGCGAACACACGTTTTATACTTTTATGTGGATTTGATTGGGTATGTATGCAACTAATAAAATTGAAGGGAAGAACATATTAACTAGATGAATGAGTGTATACAATATAAGAATGGGTATGTGTCAACTGAATGATATTCATTGGATATATATTTATCTCTCTCCCTCCCTCTCCCTTTCCCTTTCCCTCTCCTTCTCCCTCTCCCTCTACCTCTCCCTCTCCCTCTCCCTCTCCCTTTCCCTTTCCCTTTCCCTTTCCCTTTCCCTTTCCCTTTCCTTCTCCTTCTCTCTACACCCCCCTTTGAGAACCGCCTTCCACCCCTCTACTGTGTTTAAAAGCGAGCGTTCCAACACCCTCGTGCTGACGCGCGTGAGTGCAACAAAGCCGAGTGTGCGGTCGGGCGAGCGTGTCCGTGCTTACGAGTGAGTGTGTGTGTGTTCATCAGTGTCGCAAGAAGAACACTGCATATCTTATAAAGTTCGTGTGTTTATTAGGAACACAATGGCCGCAGGTAATGAATGCTCGCTGTGTTTGTACGTTTTAATTAGGTCGGGACCAGAGAACATATGGGGGAGGGGGCGGGGTCCGTCACGTGTGTTACTGTTCTTTTACGGAGAAGAGGAAGAAAAGAGGGAAGGGGAGTGGGGTTGTGGTAAGGATAAGGGAAAGAAAGGAGAGAGAGAAGAGAAGGGGTGGGAGTTGTAGTGAAGACGAAGGGGTGGTGGTGGTGATGATGACGATGGCGTTCATGATCATGATGGTGGTGGTGGTGTTGATGGTGACGGGGAAGGTGTTGGTGAGTTGGGTGAGAAAGAACACGAAAAGAGGTGGAAGTACAACAAGAGATGAAACAAGAGGTGGAAGTAAATATGGGAGTAGCGTAAGAGTAGAGAAAAATAAACATTTATAAAGAGAATAGGAACGAGAAACGAAAAGATTAACAGCTCGAATGATCACACGCGAGGCAACGAGTCGAAGCACAAAGGTTTTGACATTCCTTCGTACTTCATTAGGTGTATAAATGAAGGCAAATGTTTGTTTGTTTGTCGAGGGGTTTACACAAATCCCGGAGTATCTGTAGAGAGGGGAAATTTAGAGGGCGGGATGTCACACCAAGGGCGGTAGTCCTGTTGCAGAAACATGCGGCGTCGACCTTATAGCACGGGGGAAAGGTCACCTGAGATGGTCTCGTTTTTTGCTTCTTTTAGCAGGTCGAGGAGTTGCTCATGTGACATGTGTCGACATGAGCTGTGGGAAGGAGGGAGGGGGGAAGGTGAGGGAGAGCGTATGAGTGTGAGTGTGTGTGTATATGTATATGAGAAGTGTGTGAGTGAGAGTGAAGTGTGTGTGTGTGTGTGTGTGTGTGTGTGTGTCTGTCTGTCTGTCTGTCTGTCTGTCTGTCTGTGTGTGTGCGCGCGTGCGAGACAGACAGAGAGAGAGAGAGAGAGAGAGAGAGAGAGAGAGAGAGAGAGAGAGAGAGAGAGAGAGAGACAGAGACAGAGACAGAGACAGAGACAGACAGAGACAAAGAAAAAGAAATATAAGCAACTAGAGCGACATGAGAAGGGAAGGAAGGCAAAAAAAAAAAAGAAAGGGAGAGCAAAAAAAAAAAAAAAAGATGAGAAAAGGAATCCCCAAGTGCGAGGGATCCCCGGCACCCTGATGGCTCTGGAGTGTCTGAATCATGAGGATCGCCCGAGGGCATCTTGGCTTGACAGGGAGGGCGCGGTAGAGGGGAGGGGGGGGGTGTTTCGCCATGATTCTGGCGTAAGTTTTAGGAACGTGTGTGTTGTTCGGGGAAAGAAGGATGACGCTATTCGTTTTTCGATCTCTCTCTCTCTCTCTCTCTCTCTCTCTCTCTCTCTCTCTCTCTCTCTCTCTCTCTCTCTCTCTCTCTCTCTCTCTCTCTCTCTCTCTCTCTCTCTTTCTCTCTTTCTCTCTCTCTCTCTCTGTCTGTCTCTCTCCTTCCCTCCCTCTCTTCCTACCTCTCCCCTCCTTCCCACCTCCTCTTCTTCCTCATATTCTCATTTCCCATCCCCATACCTCTATTTCTCATTTTCCTCTCCCTCTCTGATTTTCATCCCTCTTCCTCTCCTTCTTCCTTTCCTCCTTTCCCTTTTCTTTCTCCTTTTTTCCCTTTTCTCCTCCCTCTCCTTCTCCCCTCTCTCTCTTACTCACAAAAAAATAAGAGACAAAGATGAAATACCCATGCATAAACATCCACACGCTTGCACACACACGCACACACAAGCTTGCACAGCTGCTTCTCGGCCAACCTCCCTCTCTCTCTTATTCCACTCTTGTAATGAGGAGAGTCGACGTAATTACCGTAATTATTATTTTGTCGAGGTTATTGTTTTTTTCATCTTCATATTCTTTTTTTCCTTCTTCTTTTCTTGAATGTTTTTTTTTTCCATTCGCTTTCGTTATCATATCTTCTTTCTTCGCCTCCTCCTCTTCTTCCTACTCCGCCTCCTCTTCTTCCTACTCCTCCTCCTTCTCCTCCACCTCTACCTTCACCTCCTCCTCTACCTCCTCCTCCACCTCTACCTCCTCCTCCACCTCTACCTCCTCCACCTCTTCCTCCTCCACCTCTACCTCCTCCACCTCTTCCTCCTCCGCCTCTTCCTCCTCCACCTCTTCCTCCTCCACCTCCTCCACTTCCACCCCCTTCATCTCCTCCACCTCCACCATCCACGATTTTTTTTTCGAACGTATTATTATTTGTTTGTTTGTTTGTTGACATACAAACAAACAAATAACAAGGAGAAATAAAAGGGAAAAGAAGAGAAAGTAGAACAAGAAGAAAAAGGTTGAAGATTATGGGTTTGCGAATAATGCTAATGTGCATGACCCTTGTCTCGTGGTCGGGGTCGTTATGGTGACCCCGATTGGAGTTATGGTGATCCGGAGATTTTGACGATCAAGACTGGAGTTTATGGTGTACGGGTGGTGATTAGTGAGAGATTGTGACGATCTAGTGTGATCGGGGCCGTTATGGTAACCCTGGTTGGAGTTATGGTGAACTGATGGTGATTGGCAAGAGATTGTGACAGCCGAGTTTGGTCTTATGGTGATTTGAATAATCTGAATGTGCTTTGACCCTTTTCTCACTGTCGGGGTCGTTATGGTGAAGCAGGTTGGAGTTATGGGGATCAAGGTTGGGTTTTGTAGTGATCTGATGGTGATTGGTTGGAGATTGTGACAATCTAGTTTGGTGTTATGGTGATCTGTCATTAAGAGATTGTGGTGGTTTAAGTGAATGCTATGATGATCTGTTAGTTGTAAGAATATGGTGATTTTGATGGAAATATAATGATCTGATGATGATGCTAATGAAATAGGGGTAATCGTGGTTGGTAATATAGTGATTAGGGTATCACGTCCTTCAGTGCTGGAAATATGGTGACCTGATGGCGAAGATAATGTAACGGAGAATAGAAATATAGTGATCTGAAGGTGATTCGATTTCTGCGATCGAGGTTGGCACGATCCGGTGATCCGGATGCCATTCTCTTCCTTGAAGTAATGGCACCATGATGTTACTGCCGGTCCTGTGATTGGCATCTTGATATTGTAGTCCAGAGGAAATCACGGCGCCATCTGATGGTGTGCAATTGGAGATTTCACGGTTAACCGGAAGCTCCGGTCATTTGCTCGTGATCTCTCTCTCGCTCTCTCTCTCTCTCTCTATCTATCTATCTCTCCCGCTCGCTCTTGCTTTCTCTCACTCTCTCCCTCTCTCTCTTTCTTTCTTTCTTTCTTTCTTTCTTTCTCTCTCTCATTCTCTCTCCTCACTCACTCACTCACTCACTCCCCCCTCTCCCCTCCCCTCACCCCTCCCCCCTCCCTCTCAGCGCTGACTTTGCAAGCACGGATGACTGAGAACAACGAAGCGGAGCGCAATAACGATCTCTCTCTCTCTCTCTCTCTCTCTCTCTCTCTCTCTCTCTCTCTCTCTCTCTCTCTCTCTCTCTCTCTCTCTCTCTCTCTCTCTCTCTCTCTCTCTGAAAGAACACCTTTTTACTCATCAAGTGTAAATATGTATGTATTCATATAAGAATAACCATTGTAATTTATGGAATAAAATATTTGAATTTGAATTTGAATTTGATTTTGAACTCTCTCTCTCTCTCTCTCTCTCTCTCTCTCTCTCTCTCTCTCTCTCTCTCTCTCTCTCTCTCTCTCTCTCTCTCTCTCTCTCTCTCTCTCTCTCTCTCTCTCTCTCTCTCTCTCTCTCTCTCTCTCTCTCTCTCTTTCTCTTTCTCTCTCTCAATTGTTATTTAATTGTTTATTTACGGTATATCGGTCAAGGTTGAACTAGCGAACGAGCGTATCGGATGAAAAGCTATTAAGAGCCAATTTCTCATTGTCTTTGAAGGGCATTTGAGCATTATGCCAGACACGCTTTGATCACGCGGGGGAAAAAAGACCAAAGTTTTAATTAGTTACGTCTAGTTCGGATCGTGTGGCAGCGCACTTGATTTCTGCGTTTACTTATTTATTTAATTTGGTGTCATTCATATTAGTTATTGACTGATCGAGGGATTGATTTGTTCCTTTTCAGGTGTTTCGTTGGTATTTTCATTTTGTTTGGAGGGGGAGGGGGAGGGGTGTGGAAATATCTAAGGAGAATATTTTGAAAATGATTTTGATTCTCGGGACTGACAGCTGTTTTACCTGCGCCTTTCGCTGTTCATTTGTTGAAGTCCGATCGTGGGCGGAGCACCGTGGCGCGTCTCGTCTGCTTATTGGTGGTTGGTGACATTGTGGACACGCCCCCTCGCTGTTCCTTGTCCCGCCTCCCTTCCCTCATTTTTTTTCTTTGCCCGCCCTTGTCTGCCTTTTCCCTATTCCTTTCCCATCCTGTCCCCACTCCCTTTCCCACTCACTTCTTCCTCCTGTCCCTACACTTTTCCCTCCATTCCCAAGTCCTTTCCCTCTATTCTACCTTTTAGCATTGATGTAGAAGGTGGAGAAGGATCTGAAGAAAAAGAGAGGGAAAAAAGGATTGGTAGAAAGGGAGCGTAAAAGGGAAAGGGAAAAAAAGGAAGAAAAAGGGAGGAAACAGTAGCATACAATGTAGATCAGAATATCCCCCTCCCACCCCACACTAAAAAAAAAAGTGCTATTGTCCATGATATCAAGGCCTTGTTGCTCTCCCTATCCCCCCCAACCCCTACCAAGCCATCCACCCCCCCACCCCCCAACCTACCACCATCTCCCTCCGCCCCCCCCAACCACCTCCACCCCCAACACCTAATTCCCCCCCCCCTCCTCCCCTCCCCTCACCGACCCGAAGCGATGAAATAATCGGCGAAGATATTAAAGCCACGGCGACAAGATGATGACGGGAGGCTGATGGGTAATCGATGGTCTTCCCGGCTAATAGGAGCGGCCATTAGCTTTCCCCTCTCCCCCCCCCCCCCCTCTCCCTCCCCCTCCCCCTACCCCTCCCTCCTCTCCCCCCTATTTCTTCCCTCTTTCCCCCTTTTCACACTTCCCTTCTCTTATCCCCTTTTTCTTCTTTCCTTCGTAGGCCTTTCCTCTCTCTTTCTCTCTCTTTCTTTTCCTTGTAACTTTCCCTTTTCTAAGTCATTATAATTCTGCCTTCTTCACCTTTCTCTGTTTTCCCTCTTTCCCCTTTTCCCGGCTCCCCGTCTTCCTATTCCATCCCCCCTTAACCCTCTCCCCTCGTCTCCTGCCACCTTCTCCCATCTTCCCCCACTTTTCCCCTTCTCCTTCCTCCCCTTTCCTTAATTTTCCCTCTCCTTCCACCCCTTTCCTTATTTTTTCCTCTCCCTCCACCCCTTATCTTCATATCCCCTCTCCCTCCACCCCTTTCCTTCATTTCCCCTCTCCTTCCACCCCTTTCCTTCATTTCCCCTCTCCCTCCACCCCTTTCCTTCATTTCCCCTCTTCATCCACCCCTTTCCTTCATTTCCTCTCTCCCTCCACCCCTTTCCTTCATTTCCCCTCTCCCTCCACCCCTTTCCTTCATTTCCCCTCTCCCTCCCCCCCTTTCCTTCATTTCCCCTCTCCCTCCCCCCCTTTCCTTCATTCCCCTCTTCCTCCCCCCTTTCCTTCATTTCCCTCCCCCCTCCCCCTCCCCCTTGCCCGCCAGAAGGTCGTTGGGCAAGTCGTAAAATCGTCGCGAAACCCGTGTCTTCCAACGCGGGAGTCGGTGCCAACGACTTTCTAAGGAGGAGAGGGGGGGAGGCGGAGGGGGAGTATGGTGTTGGGAGGGGAAGGAGGAGGAAGAGTGGAGGAAGGATAAGTGGTTGGGAGGGGAGGGGATGAGGAGGAAGAGGGGGTGGTGGTGGTGGTGGTGGTTAAGGGGTTAGGAGGGCAATAGTAGGGGGTTAGGAGGAGAAGTTGAAGTGGTGAGGATCAGGTAGAAAGAGGGGAGAGGGGGAGGGGGAGGAGGAGGGGGAGGGAGAGAGCCTTCTCTTTCCGTGTCGTTTCGGTGGCTGAATTGTTTGATTTGTTGTTTGTGTCGGTTTTATGTTTGGTTTGCGGCTTGTTTGTTCTAGCGTAATTTGCTGTTTGCTCGTGCTTTTGATGTTAATGAGGTATGAGCTATGAATGTGATTGGAAGATGTATGAGTGGCCATTTCCTTTTATTTGTTCATTTGTTTTATGCATTTGTTAATTTGTCTCTGTCATCGCATTAACATTTTGTTTTGTTTTGTTTTATGACATGAACTGTACATACCATTTAGGCATAGTTCCTATGCCTATTCATGTGTATACACTGTATATAGTATGAATAAATTTATCAAAATCAAATCTCTCCCTCTCTCTCTTTCTCTCTCTCTTTCTCTCTCTCTTTCTCTCTCTCTTTCTCTCTCTCTCTCTCTCTCTCTCTCTCTCTCTCTCTCTCTCTCTCTCTCTCTCTCTCTCTCTCTCTCTCTCTCTCTCTCTCTCTCTCTCTCTCTCTCTCTCTCTCTCTCTGGGATAAGCGGTATCTTATCGATATAGTTATTTTACCTTTCTTTGAAAACTAAGGATTATTTTTGATTGGATAGGCCATCACGCTTAATTTGATATTGTCTTTTAACCCTTTTTCTTGGTAAGAATCTTAGAGCCTCCAGAAGGGAGTTCGTAGATTGGTTATATCGGTTGCAGAGGGATTAAGGGATTATATATTTATGTTGCAGGGGAGGTTATGGGTTAGATATGAGCTGCAAAGGACTTTGTGAGGAGGATGTATCTGTTGTAGGGGTGGTTGTGGGTTTGATGTTTATGTTTCAAGTGAGGTTACGGATTGGATACATCAATTGCAAATGACTTTATGGATTAGATATGTCAGTTGCAGAGAAGTTCGTGGATGAACTATATCTGTTGCGAAGTGTTTAGGGACGAGATATATCAATTGCAAGGGGGTTTATGGATTAGATGTATAAGTTGCAGAGGAGTTTGTGGATGAGATATGTCAGTTGCAAGAAAGGTTATGAATTGGATATACGTGGCAATTTTGACTGGCCTTGGTATGCGGCGTGTGACATGTCAATTGCATCTTAGAGAAAGTTCAGTTAGACCTTCAGATGGTGGTGGGTGGCTTGCAGAGGGACTTTTAGATGGTTGCAACGTCATCTCCTTTTTGCTTCTTGGTCTTCAAGTTTTTGCTTTGACTTTACTTTAATTATTTTTTGTTGTTATTTTTTCCCGTCATCTACCTTCTCTTTGCTCTTTTTATATCTTTCTACTTATTCTGATCTGTATCCTCTGGTTTCTCTTGCTAAAGTCATCTTCCTTCTACTCGTCGTCTTCTTCCTTCTCCTCCTCCTCCTCCTCCTCCTCTCCTTATTCCTCCTCTTCATCATCATCCTAACGTCTCCCTCTTCCTTCTACTCCTCGTCTTGTTCTTCTTCCGCTTCCTTTTCTTCCGCCTCCTCCTCCTCCTCCTCCTCCTCCTCCTCCTCCTCCTCCTCCTCTTCCGCCACCCCCACCCCACCCCTACTTCAACTTCGGACCCCAAGCATCAGATTTTGATAATCGAGTTGGACGCCGCTTCTGCCGCCGCCCATCAGGCTGGAAAACAAGGCCCACCCGCTCTCACGCCCGCCGG